>JAJMFN010000001.1:0-180328 GCA_030574735.1 Hansenula sydowiorum
AAGAATGGTCTTTCTGGGTTTTCTAAAGCCTTAGCGAAATAGGTTAATTCTTTGGCCATCAAGAAACCAGCAGCTCTTTGTGACAAGTCGAAACCAACCATTGAAGAGTGGGCTCTGTGAGCGGTACCGAAGGCATCGTTAACGTAAACATCAGCTAAAGCGGTCAATTGTTTTCTGAATTTTTCAACATCTTCTTTGGAAGCTTTAACTTTACCTTCGGAAGTTTTCTTGGAACCTTCTTCTTCAATGTGGAAACGCAAGTTTTCTAATAAAAAGATTTCACCATCAGTGGCACCGTTGACAGCTTTTTCAACTTCTGGACCAACTGAATCAGACAAGAAGTTGACTTTCTTACCCAACAATGAAGTTAATTCATCGGCAATTGGTTGTAAAGAGTATTTTTCATTTCTTTCACCATTTGGTCTACCTAAATGAGAGGCCAAGATGATAGCTTTTGGTTTATGTTCGGCAACGTATTGGATGGTTGGTAAAGCAGCAACAATTCTTTGGTTGTTGGTGATAGTTTTACCATCTAATGGGACGTTGAAGTCAACACGGATGAAGACACGTTTGTTTTCAACGTTCAAGTCTTTGACTGACAATTTGTTTGATAGAGACATAATGGACTGTTGGTGTTAGTTGATCTGTCTCTTGTGGGCCTAATGGAGTCAATCGTATATCAATTGGGTTCGGTTCACTTACTCTGTTTAATATACGAAATATTCTGTACTTTATAAATCCAGAGTAACAAGATTCAGGCCTAATGGATGGGAATACTCCTGATATTTATAAGAGCCCTGAAACATTGGGTGATGTTGCCAGCAAAACGGCTCGGGCCACGCCCATGTCAACAACTTCAACGACGAGAAAGTGCAAATTTTCACTGGGAAATTCAGGGAAATGAGTGTTTGTGGTGGATCGTAGAGTGCTACATGGTGTCTATTGTGGTTGTTACAGATGGTGTAGAGTATGTAGTTGTCGATACGGTCTCAATGTCTTTTAGTTCGAGTTTTAGCTGTGTCAATTGATTTTTTTGGCTCATCAACTGACGATTTCAACAGGATTCGTGAACAAAGATGAGCAAAACTGCAGAGTTGAAGCCGGCTTCTGACACAATTTGTTTTTTTGGTGTGTTCAATCACGTTACTATTGACAAACATCTTAGCACACTCGACAATGCATCCAGGTCTCAGATCCGTTTGGCAGGTTTACACCTTACTAGTTAACTAAGCTAAATAAAGCCATATGATGGTGAGCTTAGTCATCTACTACTTATTTCCTCAATATTCTTTATGATTCTTCATATATTCAATAAATAGGGCTCAATAAAATAAATAGGTTAATAAATAATTCAATAAATAAGTTCTCAA
This sequence comes from Hansenula sydowiorum, assembly GCA_030574735.1. Classification (NCBI taxonomy): domain Eukaryota; kingdom Fungi; phylum Ascomycota; class Saccharomycetes; order Phaffomycetales; family Wickerhamomycetaceae; genus Hansenula; species Hansenula sydowiorum. The sequence goes on from JAJMFN010000001.1 coordinate 1,371, forward strand.
GTAGTGATAGTTGGAGGATGACGGGAAATTTGGACAAAAACATTCATCATTTTGTTGGATCGTGTAACTGGTATCCCCTATACCCCTTGAGTTCATTGTCCGGTAACAATCTCAAATATCTCTCTGCTAGATCCCTGCATTCTTCATACTGATTGACGCCGTGATGTCTAAAGCACTCTCCTAGAGCCTTGCGACATACGTGCAATGCCTTCATTCTGATCTGGTCTTCCCTCATGAACGTCTCTTGAGCTTGACGGAGCGCTTTGGGGTCTTCATAATCAATCTCGTCAAAGGACACGAGTGGGGGTCTGATATGTTCCTCTGGAAAGTATTAGCTGCAGAAACTCATAAGTCGGATTGAACAACATACTCGACATTGTGATAATCTTATGCTCTTGGTCTTATCCAATAAAGTTGTGGATACTTGTCGATATTGTTGATATTTATCGCTACTTCAATTTCCCCATTAACGAACTAGCCCCAAATTCTTACATAATATTCAGGCAAAATTTATATATAGTACGTGATAGTCACGTGCTCGGTATATTCCAATATCAACTTACACCGAACAATAACAATACAACAAAAATGTTCTGGATTGCTCATAACTATGTATACAAAGGCTTTACAGACGTGTTAATGAACTGATATAGCCCTTCGTCATTAACAAATTCACCTTCTTTACCGATAATCGTCCATAACCGGCAAAAGACAAAAAAAAAGTCAAAATTTCAACACAACGAGAAGATTGGAAATTATCATCTCATTGTCAAAGAACTCTCTATATCACCAACTAATAACAGTCACCTGGAGATTCGGGTTGAAGCTAATTACTCAGACAACTTCTTCCTTCCAATCAATCCAGTGGACATCTTCAATCACTTCTTTGGCATTTTGCTAGGTTACGTTTGCTTTCATAATTCTTTTACTTGTCTACTTGAATTGCTAAATCATTGAAAACAAAACAAACAAATATACCAACAATGTCATCAACAACGCCCAATGGTTCATCCAATGGCTCTTCCATTATCTCCATCAATGCCAAATACATATCTTATGCTCATACCATATGCGCTGCCAGTGCGTTTCTAGCCGCGCTTGTTGTGGGTGTTTCGCTACATTATCACAAGATTGTGGAGAATGGTTATTATGGTTATCCAGATGAATGGTTCCCAAGTGTCAGTGCCACTATTGGTGATAGATATCCAGAAAGATCAATTTTCCAAATTTTGATTGCACTAACTTCAGGACCAAGATTTTTATTATTATTGATCTCTTATATTAGATTATATGACTCTCAGCGTCAAAGATTTGGAATATTTGGTCTAGTTTGTGGTATAATCAGAACAGTTACATGTGGTGGATGGGTTTATATCACCTCGACTGATGATCATGATGCACATGATGTTTTCATGATTAGTTATATTGTGTTGACTATCCCATGGGAATACTATGTTATAAGCTCGACCCCGGCAAGAACTTCATTGAAAAAATATAGATTATGGACAAGTGTCTCATTTTTCGCAGCTTTAGTTCCCTTGGTTTATTTCTTTATCCAACATAAAGTTCATAGAGTCGCTGGTGCTTATTCGATATATGCATATTTTGAATGGGCATTAATCATCTTGGATGTTTTATTTGACTCATGGACAGCAATTGATTTCCAAGACTTGACGATTTCATTAAGTGCAACTAAGCCAATTGGGTTCTCAATTGATCAAACAGTAACGGCACCATCAAAAAAGACAATAGTTGAGCAGACCATCAATGAGACTATCAATGAGACGGATTTTAAACCCAAATCAAGAGATGATATACCGTTTCTCGAATTGATCATTAATACAATCAACTCGCTAATTTTCTGGTCGGTTGTTACATCACTTTTGTTAACAATTTGGTTTTTCCCACTCTGGAATATGGGTATTTCAGGATTTGAATTGACAATTTTATCCTTTTTGTTTTCATTCTTATTGACTATCCCACCTTTCAAACAAGTTCTTGCAACATATCCTGCTATTTCAAGATTAATCACAGTTATTACCGGTGTGGGTGCTTATAAGATTGAAGATCCAGATTCAAGATTACTATCAATTGCCGTTGGATCTGCATTCGCTGCTATCAGTTTAGCAAATGAAACACATCATTATGGTACAAACAATACCAGAGCAAAATACTTCCATACAACGTTCACCTTGGGGTTGATTCTTTCTTCAATTGTCAAATTTGCCAACTATACGAACAATCCAATGTGGCCAATTATGCATTTGGAAAATGGTGGATGGAATAAAACAGGTTTAGTCGTGGGGATAATTAGTGCCTTGTTAACACCAAGAGTCAATCATGTTACCTTGAACAAATCTGCCTCTAAGAATGACAAACTTGGTTTATTGATCACCGGGTTGGGACTTGGTGGTTTGATTTTCTCATTACATGCCATGTTGACTGATTCTTCTACTATTATAATTTGGAATTGGGAAGGATATCCAATAAAGGGGCCAGTTCCAGTGCCTCATGGTGCAGTTACTTTGATTGTAATGGGGCTAGGTGCTTACTTTGGTTTAACTTCTAGATTCACCAGTAAAACAATTGCTCTTATTGGTATTTTCTCAGCTACTGTTTTATATTTCTTTACTGAATGGATTGGTTATTTTGGTGGTATTGGATACACTTTATTCCTTACAAGTTGTATTCCATTTTATCTCAACCGTGCGGCTAGATACCAACCAGGAGTTGTTTTCACATTGGCCTTCTTCATTCATATTGTATTGATGCTTGCACATGTTTGGATTGTGGCATATGCTTTTGTTCCAGGTGGATGGATTTTAAGAGAGCGTACTGATATAATTCTTGGTGTCTCTACAGGTGTTGTATCCCTTGGATTATTCAAATTAAATACCGATGGTGAAGTTATCAATTTCCAAACTTCATTATATAAGGTCAAGAGAATATTGATCACATTATCGATTATATCAGTTACTATTGCTTATTTAAGATTCCCTAAAACAGATCCTACTCCATATCATCCAAACTCCAAATTAATCACCGCAGGTATTTGGACAATTCATTTTGGGTTAGATAATGATATGTGGGCAAGTGAAGGTCGTATGATCAATTTGATCCATGAAATGGAATTAGATATTGTTGGATTATTAGAATCTGATACGCAAAGAATCATTATGGGTAATAGAGATTTGACACAAAAAATGGGAGAAGAACTAAACATGTATGCTGATTTTGGACCAGGACCAAATAAGCATACATGGGGTTGTGCCTTATTATCCAAGTTCCCAATTTTGAACTCAACGCATCATTTGTTACCAAGTCCAGTTGGTGAATTGGCACCTGCTATTCATGCCACTTTGGATGTTTATGGAGAATGGGTTGATGTTGTTGTTTTCCATGGTGGACAAGAAGAAGATGAAGAGGATCGTTACTTACAAAGTCTTGGGATCAGAGACATTATGGGCTCAACTGATCGTCCATTGATCTTGTTGAGTTATTTAGTCACCAATCCATTAGAAGGGAACTATAATAATTATGTTTCCACTGAATCAGGTATGCATGATATTGATCCAAGTGATTGGGATAGATGGTGTGAATACATTTTGTACAAGAATTTGAAAAGAACGGGATATGCCCGAATTTCAAGAGGTACTATAACAGATACCGAGTTACAAGTTGGTAAATTTCAATTAGCCAACTATATGGAGGAAGCTGTTGAATATTCACAAGAAAGAGTGGAAGAATCACAAGTTGATGAAGATTTGAGATTCCCAAACATCTTTTATGGAGATGGTGTTAGAGATCATAGATTCCATGTGTTTGACGAACCTAGATATTTTGTTTGAAATATAATTAAGATTTCATAATAAACTAATTGTGTCACTTTTTTTCAAGCCTCGGTAAATATGTAGTTTATCTTTTCTCTATCCGATGAAAATCAATAGATCGTTTAGATGTATGATCAATCATATATTTTTGTATTGTGTTGTAGCGGGTTAAAGAGAAAGCGAATTCCGCTAAGGAACGGATATACCAAAGATCTTTCCAGCGGGTTCAATAATCATCCAAGCGATAATTGAATGAACAAAAAAAAATGATCAACGTCATTCGATCAAAATCAAATTGGAATTATTGTATATGGTGAATTGGGTGTCAATTGGACCTGTCAATGTAATAGGATCGTACTGATCATCCTGGGTACGCTATCATGTGGTGTAAAAGTAGTCAACATATTAAAGGGTTCGCACCACTTAAAACTACGATTGTAAAGATTGTTATTGGCTGTTTTTGCATGTGGATGTGTTTGACAGGGCCGATCAGCTGGGTGATAATGATTGTCCTGTTGTAACTTGTCCTCAAGAGCGCTGATTACAGGGGCATTGAGTGTTGTGAAAGATTGTAGTGGGACCATGGTCAATTGAGTGTATCCATTGTCAACTGTCTGTGACGTTGATGTTGATGTTTGTGCCATGAGCCGTTTTAAAGTTCCATTCAATCATAAACTCCAGTCGGAACCGATTTCGATAGAGCCCTGGGACAATCCGAGGGCCAGAACTTGTCAGTTCTTGAGATCTTGAGCTGCTAGAGGAAAGGCAAAGAGAAAGGAATGGTGATCTTGCAGTCCATGGGGGTCGCTGTAGCAGTGTGCCAATGATAGACGATCGGCTGATGGGAATTATACATTCATTGAATAGTTGAGGAATTGTTCGATTGATGGTTAAAGCTTCTTGTTGGCTAGTGGGACCTTTGTGGGTTGGAGTTGTGGGACAGAGGGACGCTTGAGGGGGGCCAAGGGAGCGAGGTTGGTCCTGTGCGCTAGGCAGAACCTCCAGGCAGAACTCCTGCCTAGCTCACCTACACGGTGCTGCGTGTCCCTGACCAGAACGGCCAAAAAAAAAAAAAGATGGTCATTAGCCCTCGGAAGTTGGATCTATGTATCTCCCACAGCAAAAAACATTCGAATGACTTCAAATTGAACATTTTTTGGTGATGAATTATATAAAGAGAATGAAATCCTGAAATCTCGTCAGATCAATTATCGTCCGTTATCTTGATTATTGAAATTGAAAGGGAATTGCTAAATACATATCTTGCAATTGATCATACATTGTATATTTACAATCCCATTATCAACCGCCCTGTCATTTACTCCACAATTTTATAACTTTACAGATTTTTTACAATGTCTCTACGTTTGGCTTCTCAAGCATTGAGATCAAACTCTTTGTTGAAGAAAAACTCTGCTGTGCTTTTCCAAGCAACAAGAGCTTATTCATCTGGTGAAAAGACTTTAAAGCAACGTTTTGCCGAATTGATCCCAGAAAAAGTTGACCAAATCAAACAATTGAAGAAAGATTATGGGAAAACGGTCATTGGTGAAGTGACCTTGGATCAAGCATATGGTGGTATGAGAGGTATCAAAGGTATTGTTTGGGAAGGTTCAGTGTTGGACCCAGTTGAAGGTATTAGATTTAGAGGTCGTACCATCCCAGACATCCAAAAGGAATTACCAAAAGCTGAAGGTGGTGATGAACCTTTACCAGAAGCTTTATTCTGGTTGTTATTAACTGGTGAAGTTCCAACTGAATCTCAAGTCAAAACATTATCTGCTGAATTGGCCGCCAGATCTCAACTACCAAAACATGTTGAAGAATTGATTGATAGATCACCATCCAATTTACATCCAATGGCTCAATTCTCAATTGCCATCACCGCTTTGGAATCCGAATCTCAATTCGCCAAGGCTTATGCCTCTGGTGTTTCTAAAAAGGACTATTGGAACTATACCTATGAAGATTCCATTGAACTATTGGCTAAACTACCAAACATTGCTGCTAGAATTTATCAAAATGTTTTCAAAGATGGGAAAGTCCCAGCCATCAACAAAGATCTGGATTACGGTGCCAATTTGGCAAACTTGTTGGGTTACGGTGCAAACCAAGAATTTGTTGAATTGATGAGATTGTACTTAACCATCCATTCTGATCATGAAGGTGGTAATGTTTCAGCTCATACCACACATTTGGTTGGTTCCGCTTTGTCTTCCCCATTCTTATCGTTAGCCGCCGGGATGAATGGGTTGGCTGGGCCATTACATGGTCGTGCCAATCAAGAAGTTTTGGAATGGTTATTCAAATTGAGAGATGACGTTAAAGGTGATTTCTCTAAAGAATCTATTGAAAAATACTTGTGGGACACTTTGAACGCCGGAAGAGTTGTTCCAGGTTATGGTCATGCCGTCTTGAGAAAAACAGACCCAAGATACACTGCTCAAAGAGAATTCGCCTTGAAACATTTACCAGACTTTGACTTGTTCAAATTGGTTTCCACCATTTATGAAGTTGCTCCAGGAGTATTGACCAAACATGGTAAGACTAAAAACCCATGGCCAAATGTTGATTCCCATTCAGGTGTCTTGTTACAACATTATGGTTTAACTGAAGGATCATTCTATACCGTTTTGTTTGGTGTCTCAAGAGCTTTCGGTGTCTTGCCACAATTAATCATTGATAGAGCCGTTGGTGCTCCAATTGAAAGACCAAAATCTTTCTCAACTGAAAAATACACTGAATTGGTTAAAGGTTTGAGCAACAAATGAATAAATTATTAACAACCATAGACCCTCAATACCCTCCACTTTACCAATGAACACCCTCTTGTACACTATTTATATTACATGCCACATATGATGATTAATATGTTGACCATTTAATCAGGCCTCCACAGTCTCAAAAAAATTATGAAGAGAAAAATCTATATTTATTAACGTATGTTTGTGTATTGAGTTATAATGAGTTTATATGACTATAGATGTGAAGTATGAAACAAGTGTAGTAATATAGGCTTTTAGTTAAATAATTCAATAACTAGTTCAAGTCCTTTCAATTATGGTGCAAACATAAATCATGAGCAAAGATCCTAAACATACGTACCAATTAATCAGGATCCAAATATAACTGAGGTATCACAGAGTTCATTTATTTCGCGAGGTTCGGGTCGGTGCTATATATACTGATCCAACAAATCAAAGCATGATTCGTATTCTAAATCAAGAACACTAACTCTTCTCATTCTAGTACTAGTACCATCTGATAAGCTTTTGCTTCTCAACGTACGTGGCTCGATCTGGTGAACGCGTGACAGATAAACTGGGGAATAATTTTGCCATTTGAATTTTCCGATACATCGTACAGCTTTTTATCAATATTCAAAGAAGATGATAATATATATCGAGTTATCTATTAGTGAGAAGGAAACTAGAAGCATATTTTCTCTTTCTATGTTAACAAAATATAGATGATTATGAATAACTATTATTGTTTGTTGTTGTGTATGATATTTTCCATTTGAAACCTCCATCACTTATTTAGCCCAAGGTCTCTTGCACTTTCGATCAAAGATAAACTACATTGGCGCGATTGTAGACTCACGAAAAGTCAATGTATCAGCTACTTCTCAGTTTATATGGATGAATACATGGGGCAAATGAGGGCAAGCTGAACTTTGAACGGTAGTGTGTTTTTTGTTTTTCAGTTTCACTCGGGTTCCTTTATTCATCGGATCTTTATACAAATTTCACAAAATTTCATGATCTTTCAATAGCTGAAACCGACTAGAAATCAAACAGACATCTAAATCATGAATGAATGTATCAAAACTATGTTAAACTTGGTTAAATTTGGCGAAAATTTTCGCAAAAAAATAGAACTCCTCATGGGGGGCTCGAACCCCCGACATTTCGGTTAACTTCCGCTAAAGAAATGGTGTTTCCCTTAGTTTGACTGTAAAAGCCGAACGCTCTACCAACTGAGCTAACAAGGACGAGTTCTGAAGCTGAAAAAGTGGGTGTTTTTCTGACCGAGCTCCTTAATGTCACGTGTTTATCACGTGAGCCAGCAGAACAAACAATATATTACATTATAGTCATCTTAGATCATACAAACTAACAACTTGAAAGATTTCTAGATAGTACCGAAAATTCTAGTGTCATGGTATAATAGCTGTATATCAAATATTTCAAATTTCAGCACTTTAGGAATTATCATGTCCTCATATTTTTAATTCAGAAATCCAAATCTTATATCGATTTTATGAATTAGTAATTAATTCGAAGTTTGTAATTATTGGAGTTTTCGATAATTTCCAGTGTATAACCCGTCAGTACCGTCTAGGAGTACAATATAGCTATATAACTAGTTTAAACGATACTAGTTTGGCTTAAATGTTCAAGCAACTGTGTTGATGTCTGTGGAAGCGCGGCCCGCGGGATCGAGAATTTATGTGATGTGCTCCAATTCATTGTATTAGACTTAGCGATATACATGAGTATACTATAACTCACAAACTGTGGAAATACACGGTTCTCATTATATTTGTGTTGGTAATGGTAGCTTTCTATTCACGCCGGAATTGCGAAAAGACACATAACATGAATAGATTTCGCGTATATTAGACGAAATACGCTACATAATGGCGACAAGAACATAATTGAGATATATTGAGATATCAATTTAGTTAAATATCGAATCTATCGTAATATATATAATATAATGTGTGGTAAAAGAAAATTGTTAAAAATAATCAAGTATTAAAGAGAGATATCGCAGTGGAGATTAAACAGCAGTGTAGCCACCATCAACCTTGATATCCGAGCCAGTCGTGTAAGTTGAAGCGTCAGAAGCCAAGTAAAGGTATGCACCAACCAATTCCTGTGGTAAGCATTCACGACCTAATGGGATATGAGTCCACCAAACTTGACGTTGCTCTTCAGGAACGAAATCTGATAATCCTGAATCAACATAACCTGGAGAAATGGTATTGACTCTTGCAAAACCTGCCCATTCGACAGCTAAAGATTTTCCTAAATGGACACAACCAGCTTTAGCAACGTTATAACAAGTTTGATAATTTGGAACATTGGCAATGTGACCAGACATTGAAGCGGTAATGATAAACGATCCTGAGCCTTTTTCTTGGAAGATTCTACCAACACTTTTAGCACAAAAGTAAACTGCATTGAGATCAACATCGATCAATCTTCTCCATTTTTCTGGACCATTTGTATAGTGTGAGTTTAAAATGCCACCATCTGTCCATACAATTCCTGCATTGGCAACAAAGATATCAATTGTACCGAAATCCTGCTCGATTTGAATGACAGTGTTATCAACGTCTTTATCATTACTAACGTCAACAAAATAAGCCTCCACTTTGTTTGAATATTCAGCGGATAACTTTTTGGCACTTTCCCTGGCTTGATCAATACCATAGTCAATGATTGCCACGTCGGCACCAGCTTGACTGTAGCATTCTGCAATGGCATAACCGATACCTCTAGCACCACCAGTAATGACGGCCACTTTCCCCTCTAAAGAAAAGTTGTCAAAAATGTTCTTCTTCAATCTTGGAGCTGGACGTGGAACTTCTTGCTGGAATAGTTCGGAATAGTATTTGTTGGTTCCTAATGTCATGTTTGCGGATGGTTGGATTGTAGTGAATGTGAGCTTTGTGGTGGTTCAATTAACAATGTACACGAGTATAACAATAGATTTTTCAAAGATCAGAAATCAACAGGATCCATCCTTGTTTATATATCCTGGCTTGCCAGGTCATCTATTTTCCTTTTCCTCAGAGCATCAATTAGAGTTGCACAAATAGCCTCGATGTGGGTTCTGGCTGTTGCCGTTGGGCGAACCTTAAATCTGGGGTCTTTTCTTTTGTGGGCGAAATTCTCCGGGGACGAAAATCTGGAATTGGAAGAAAACTGGAGAAGAGAGATTTGGGATCAAAGGAGAGGGATCTCAAAGGGAAATGCATTTGGATGGTGCGTTGACTATTGGTTGAATGAGCGCTGCATACGTCTTCCCAGTTCAAAGCGTTTTTATGGCTTTGTTGGGATCCGAGTTTGTTCCTTGTATGTCTCCAACATTATGCGTCCTTTTTCTTTTCGTTAGGGGGAAAAAGAAAAACTACATCCGTCATCTACAAAGAAGATGATCAACATCAAGCATTTGGGTTACACCAAATAGGCAATATTAAGATCTCTCAACTGTATACAGGCGAAAACCAAATTCAGTTCATTGGAAGATTGAATTTCTCAAATTGATCAAGACTGCTTTAGTTTCTTGCTCTTCTTTGGAATCCTTTTGTTGATCCTCTTTCTTCTTGATACCACCCAATAATTTATCAATACCATTACTCAAGAATTGTTTATCTTCAACACTCAGCACAACATCATCAAATTCAAGTAGTTTGATAATAATCAAGGAACTTATACTGATAATATCAGCACTTAGTCCATGTGCAATCACTGTAGATAGAACTTGATTGAAATCAACATTAGTCAAAAAATTATGATTCAAACTCAACTTGTAGAGAATCTCAAACGCATTTTTACGAACTTCTAAAGCCTTGTCGACTTTATGTTTGAATGGACCAATTTGGATAGTTTCTTGATATTGTTTCTTTTTTTCCAATTCTGGATAAACAATTGGTAAAACTGTAGGTAAATATGGAACCAATAAGTTGAACTGATTATTCAGAACAGTGATCAATGATATGATTGAGATTTGCTTAACTTTCAAATCTTCATCACCGATTTTATCGAAAACCTTCAATAATAACGAATCAAACAATTCAGCAGATACGACATTATCATAAGCCAAGATAAATTTGATGGCTGCAATAATAGTATAAACAACTGAGATAGATTTGGATTCCAACAATTCTGACGCTTTGTTATAAAAATAGTTTGTATCAACGTTATTGACAAGAATTAATCCCAAGTTTTGACCAGAAATCTTGGATAAATCTTCATTCACATCAACTTCAGATAATAGAACAGAGTATGTTGTTTCCCAAATGTCATTAAAATCCTCATGGACCAAGTTATTATTGATTCTTAAAACTTGTTGAATAGAAACCAATAATAGATAGCTATCTTTAGCAGATTGAATTTTTTGCAAAAATTCGGGTAAGTAGCTTTTGGCATCTTTGGAAATAATTCTACCTAGCGCTTCCGCTGCATAGATCTTGGTTTCATCGTCATGGAAATAACTCAAGAGCTGATCAATACTTATAGACACTGGTAATTTTTCACCAACAAACCCGATAAGCTTGAGATTGAAAATTGAATCCTTCCCTTCCAATAATTCTTGCTCTCTAATTTGAAGATAATCCGTCAGATTTTCATTAACGACTATTTCACCAAGTAATCTGACGTTTCTTGTGATTGATTTATCCTCCTCAAGTGTTGGAATTAAAGATGAGCCAATTCTTTTAGACAGGTCGACCAAGGCACCATCTTCAATATCATCAATTGTTAAAGCTTTAAGGAAAATTGTAGTGAGCTTTTCCTTATCAAATTTCAGACTGGAAACAACACGTAAAATCTGTGATTGATAGTTATCTTTGTTGAAAAGGTCTAATAAAGTATTTGAAATTGACGAATCAATATCAAAGTAGTGAACAATAACCGATAGTGAATCAATAATATACAAGCTGTAGTTGACATCATTGACCAACTTCCCATAAATGTTCACGATACGATTGATCGTATCTTGCTGAATATTATCATGATAATTAGAAACGAGACTAGTAACAGATCTAATAGTACTGATAACAATCGGCTCATATTGTAAAGTATCAACAAATAAACTCAACACATCTTGAACTTTAGCGGCTGGTAAAGTTTTCAGCTCACCAAGACTTTGAATTGTTGAATCCCTGATTTCACTATCATTTTTGTTTGTGCTAGCAATTTCAATTATTGAGTTAGTCAATTTTTCATTGTACGAAAGATTCAAGAAGTCTGTTGCTGTTTCAATTGAGTTGAGAGTACTGATGTGATTTTTGCTTGTTAATCCACTATTGATTGTGTCGACAATGAATTCAATTTCACTTCCAAAATATTCCAAATCATTGTTAGTTAATAGAGACGAGTAAAATTTCAACAAATCTAGATTTAAGCCAAAATTATATTCCCTAATAGCTTTCAACAAAGGTTTCAAATCTTCATCGAGTCTGTTAAATCTTTGGAAAAACTGTAGGAATGTATTAAACTTGTTGAGATTGTTATGTTTGACACCTGATAATTCTTTAATAAATTTGGAGACAATCTTGTTTCTCAACTTGTTCAATTGTGTTAGTGAATCATCAATATCTGACATACTAACATCAGAGCCCCTTCTTTTACGACTAGACCTTTTACCATGTTGTTTAATAGTAACAGCAATTATGGCATCTAGAGCATGAATCTTTTCAAAAGAGACAGTCTCTGATGAGTCTGAAACGGAATTGATTAACGATTCAAATATTCCATTGGAATAAACTTGATAAAGGATCGATGGAAACTGGTCAACTAATGCTGCTGTTAATTTTGCAGAAATCTTTCTTAACTTCCAAGTATTATCATCACTTTCCTCTTCCATATCATCAAACTCTTCATCAGAGAAATCTTCTGCATCAGACGGGTCATCATCCATCTCTTCTTCCTCGTAACTATTTGTGTATGGATCGTAGAGTGCGAATCTTGAAACAATTTTGAGAATTTTGTCAACAAAAGGCTCAAAGGAATCGCCTATTGGGATAAGGTTATAAAGAAGCTGTAATGCTTCATATCTGACTTCATCAATTTTGATTTGGTCATCATCCAAATCCTCAGTATCTAAGTATAGATGATCAAAACAGAAACTCAAAATGCCATTGAGATATGGAATGAAAAGCTCAGGACCCGCCTTAGCAAGTGAGTTATAAGTCAGTAAGGTAGTATTGATGTTTTCATAAGTATCTTTATGTTCAGCTTGAATCAACTTCAAAATATCTTCAAAAGACTCTGGTGAGAGATAATTGACTAAATTTCCTAGAGCAACAATCGATTTTTTACTAATTATACTGACTTCTCCGAAGATAGTCTTAACCAATGCGGTATATATTTTGGATAACTCATTCTCAGGGATAGCATGACCTAGGTTTCCGATAAGATCAGTTAAAATTTCAATAGAATCAAGGGATCCAAGCACACCTGTCTCTTCTGGAACCAACACTGGCAACAATTCAGCAAAGATCAACGAGCCAGTCGATGCATCTGTGAAGTTGAGATTTTTCAAGATTTCACCAATAGCCATTGTATGGATAGATGTTGTGATTGAAGCACCAGAGGATTGTCCTTTGTTCAAACTTCTTAAAAGATTCAAGGTCTCTTGATCCGGTAGGTTCTGCACCAACGGTTTGAAACATTTCAAAGCTTGATTTTGCACATCTGGATTGGTATCATCTAAACTATCAATCAGAACCTTGGTAACTTGTTGTATATGTGAGCTTAGCGTACTAATGATCAAGTAATGATCCAGCAATAACTTGTTCAAATCACTTAACGCCATGTAACGTAAGTCGGGGTCGACATCTCTGCTTTGCGCAAGAGCCTGTTTGAACCTTGTTCCTTCCGGTCTATGCGTATTCGACATCTTCAATCGGTTCTTGAAAGCTGCTCTTCTTGGGAAACACAGGTGTTGTTGTCTGAAGATGTTGATGTTTTCCTTTGTAATTTGAGGGTTCTTTTCAAAATACTCTGCGGATTCGCGAAATTGTGATAAGACTACAGACAATGTATGGAATGAGTCGTTCATTGATACACAATGATAAAAGTATATTCGTGTAGGGCCGCAAACTATGGGAGTTGTAGCATTTCAAAACCTACTGGTGGAAAAGGTCCTTCAAGCTCGAAGTATGCATTAAATGTTTAGATAATGAATCTTGGTGTCGTTACTTTGACAGACTTTCCAATCATTAATCCTTTGACTTCTTTTCCTTCTTACTCTTCTTCTTATCTTTACTCTTTGACTCTTTGGACTTTTTTTTCTTGTCCTTCTTGACTTTCCTTTCTGCCTTGGATTTCTTTTCCTCTCCAGCTGTGACTTCAGAAGCGTTACCACTTTCAATTTCATCTTCAACTTCTTCACTGGCGTTCTTGCTTTGTACAGCATCCCCAGGAATCTTTGGTGGATCAATATGATCATCATCGTTTATGAAATCTAAAACCTCAACTTGTTCCACTATGAGATTACTGTTCTTCGGTGGCTCTTCTTTGCTTTTCTCTGTGGATTCTAAATTTTCAGAGCTAGAATCTGATTTATTACTCGAAGCTTCTGAATCACTAGAGTTTGTGACTTCAGATGAGTTGAAATTTTCTGTGTTTTTGATTTCTTCTCCTTCCTTTTCTTCCTTCAATTCTTCCTTCTTCTCTTCATCATCGATGCCCTTCAATGGCAGTTTATTATCCGTCAGCTTTTCAATGATCTTTCTTGCTCTGGTAGCATAATCACTATCCACACTTTCTGTTTCGTCGTCTTTCTTTGGTGTGTTCTTTTGTACTTCTTCAGCTTCAGCTGATTTATCGTCCTCAGCTTTATTTTCCTCCTTGGTGGAATCCTCTTCAACAGCTTTGTTCCAGCTATCCACCACCAATTTCATTTCTTCCAACAGTCTGTCCTTACTACCACCTTGAAGACCGTCAAGATAGTTGATCAGATACTCCTCATAGTTTTCTTCAATGGTCTTTATATGTTTCAAAATCCAATTTTGCTTCTGCTTGGAGAACTTCCAATTGTCTTTATCAGTTGTGTATGATTTCAAGTAAACAAGTTGATCTTTTTCAGGAGGAGGTGGTCTTTCACTCTTTGGCAATTTCTGTCTCTTTGGTGCCTTCTTCTCACCGTCATCACTACCAGCACTTTGCGCTTGTCTCTTCTTTTTATTCAATAGCTTTGTCTGCTTAGCCGTGACTTTCCCCGAGTCTAAATGAGTCGTGATATCTAGTGGGTCCACCTCTAAGTCCTGCTTGACCTTAAGCCCTATTCTTTTCCATGCTGGGATATGCTCTGACATCTTAATTTAACCCTTATTACTATTATTCTCTGGTAGTCTCCACCAAATCTGAAGCTCATCTCCTACTAATTCTTTATAGCTAAATTTTTTTACTAGGAGGCCTCTTGGCAGGGTAAAGCTCATCGGCCGGTAAGCGCACGTACATAGTAAAGTCGCCATAGAAAAAAATTCCGAACTTGTAGACTTTCTTCCTATTTCTCTTTTATAGCTCCTTACATTCAAAATTCAGCAGTTTGTGCTGGTAATTGTTAAGACGTTTTGTCTGTACCTCCATGACAAGATGTCGCTTACCAGCATTTCAGCGAGATCAAATTTTACACAGTTTGAGTCGGTCACAGTTGCAAGTGGATACGTCTGTTTGCCCAGTAGGTGTCTGATATAGGAGTTCGTAAACATCGCCATCAACTCGTTTGATGCTTTTGTATAGAGAAACAAATGTTATCAATAGCAACGCTACCCTTTGATCATTGAATATGTAGAATTGATGTAATCTAGTGGTGTTTTTTTGGAGGTGTTGTTGAGACTGATCTTCAAGCATATTCGGCAATCACGAAAATTGAAGCAAGATTTATAATACCCTTCATAATGTCAACGTCTCCACCTATGAACTTGCCGGTCTTGAAGGCTATCAAGCTCATCTTTATCGTCACAATTCTTTACCAACTCACGTCCAGACTATTCCACATCTCATCAAAACCAACCATGTCCTCACTTCCAAAGATACGGGCGATTGTTATGGACTTTGATGATACAATCAGCGACAAAGACACTATCCAGCTCGTTGCGGAATCTGCATATTTGACCAAACCAAAGTTCCCAACGGCATGGTCACATTTCTCTGACCTTTACTATTCCAATCATAAAATATACACAGCTGATTGGGGTGAAAGAACCAATTTAAAAGATGAATTTGAATTTCAGAAAGGTCTAAAACAGATCGAGTTAAGCTCTGTTAACGAATATGTCGGCCTACAATTGTTTAAAGATGTCTCCACCGAGACTTTGGAAGCTCAATCATCCAAGGTAGAGATCAAGCCAAATTTCTTCAAAATATTTCAAAAATTGTATGAAAATAATGTACCAGTCATTATCTTGAGTTGTAATTGGACGTCAATAATTATCAGCAAAATATTCAAGGACAACGGATTCAAAGAGAATGAAAACTTTCAAATAATAACAAACGAATTTGAGGTCAAGGAGAATTTATTAACTGGTAAAGTTCTCGAACATGTCTCTGTAAGAACAGGTGCCGATAAAGTTGAACAAGTCCACAAAATTCTTCAGGAGATACGAAACACAGAAATTAACGATGGTGTTTACTACATAGGCGATAGCGCTACAGATGTGTTACCAATGTTGGAAACGGATTACGGTATTGTGATTGGAGAAGGCTCTGCATTGAAAACTCTTCAAAAATTAAATATCAACTATGACGAAGGTATCAATGGGGAATCTAAAATCAAGCATATTAAAAACTGGAATGAACTAAGTGAATTGGTGTGATATAAAAAACATTATTTTAAGTACGTGAACAATCATTCGTATTCATACTTCAATGTACTTATCAATTTTAACTAAACCTTCGTATCTATTTGTCCAAGACACTGTATTCGGAGCGTATTGTAAAACTTCATCAAAAGCTGGAATTTTTCTAAATCCTTTACCATCAATGATGGATTCATTATCATACTCTCCCCAATAACAAGAAACATGAACACCTAGTTTATTTTTTGGAGAGTCAGCTGGTTCTTCTTCTTCACCGTCTTTCAACCAATCAGGAATCCACTGCAAGCCAATATGATACGATGGCTGATCCCAGTTCAATTTGTGTAGTTGGATAGCATCAATACCTGGTAGCCATTTGAAAATATCGTTTCCCTTTTCGTCGGTGCTGCGTCCATTTTCCATTTTGATTTTTGATTCGCCAACGAGAGTACTGTTAATCAACTTATCTTTGTAATACCTAACAATTTTGATTGGTGATTGTCCATGATCATATGTTTCGAACGTTGTGCTATTGAAACTCAAGAAGCATGCACGGTTTTCTTTGGCCTTGATATCAATCTCAGCTGTCAAAGGAGAAAATGGGGAAGCATTTCTTTCAGCGCCACCTTTTAAGACTTTAATTTTCAAATAAGAATCAATATCATTTGCTTTAGAGGTTCCACTTACTAAATAAGGTCTTTCAGCCTCATACGAACAGATTTGCAATCCATCGTCTTGATCTTTACATGTGACTGCAGAGCTATGTTCTTTCACAAATGGTAAATCTCTCACAACAGACTCAACTGCACCAGATCTACCACTAACACTAACAATTGATCTCGAACCGTCGTCCAGGTCGATGATTTGAGCAAATCTCAATTTCAATGGTGAATCAGCTGTAAATGGGGATTCAGATAGTGATATGAATCCGCCACCAATGACCGAAATAATCAACAAGATAGCAAACCACGAGTTTAACTTATAAGAAAAACTCAATAACGGCATGGCAAACAAAACACCTAATAATAAAATCAGTTGAAAGATAAAATCATTAGCTTTCAAACTCTCTTGAACAGTTTGATTCAATCCTTGTAAAATCAAATCTCCAGAGATGAAAGATACTAGAAATGTGATCGGAACCAATATCAAAAATTGTAAACTCCAGTCATAAGTGAATGAATTATGAGCAGGATGTCCCATGATGATTTCACCTTCATTTTCTTCATAGTCTTCAGAGTCGGTATTTGAAATTGAGTTTGATAATAAAGGAGCATTTTCATCGTGATCTTCTTGATTTTCTCGAGAGCCCTCTTCACCAATACTGCCATATGTTCCAGAAACGATTGTCTCCCTTTGTGGAGAAGCAATTGCAATGCCCAGCATCCCTAAAATAACAGAAATTGAGTACAATGAATACAATATGGTGAGCAAATAAGTACCAGTGAAGATACTTGGTGGTTTTTCCGCAACAGTGACAACGATTAAAATGATCCAAAGAATAAAGAACACTTCCAACGTAATCAATAATTTGAAATCATGGACTGGCCAGACGTGTTGTGAAACTGTCAATATAAAGTAGTTGATGAACAAAAATGTAGCACTAACAGCTACCAATGGTGTCGAATAATCTCTCGAAACAACTAATGGATTGACAAAGCGAATCACATCAGCAACAATCTTTGCACCGATACCAGAGACAATAAACGAAATCAAGATTCTGATCCAGCTGAACCCAATATCCCAAATTTCCCTCTTTTTGATGACGATAGCAAATCCCAATAAAAGAACTGGAACAGCAGTAAGTAACACAATGTTGATAACATATAGACTGGTCAATGGTAGGACAATGAACTGTAAACCAAGGACATCGAAAAACACAGCTTGGGTTTCTTTGTCATCACCGATCGATTCGGAGGTAGCTAGTGATTCTGTAACATCAAGAGCATTTGAAAGCATGTGCCACAATGCATTTTTGGAAGTTTGTTGAATTGCATCGAATCTAGTATGGTATAAAGATCTTGGTTTGTAAAAAGCAATGTCGATACCTCTCAACCCATGTTCGTAATAAATCTTATAATCAGTTTCACTATGAACCAAACGGCTGGCAAAGCCTTGTTGGAAGATTGAAGTACCAAATGGAGATCTGGCACTTTTGTAATGCGAGGCAACTTCGTAGTCTGTAGCTCTAAACAAGATTGCACGCTCACCTGTACCGGTACCTTCCAAATTGATGAAATATGTAGCGTTCTTGCTCCATGGGTGATCAAAGAATGCAACAGCCCCATATAGTCCAAACTCTTCATTATTATTGATATTGAAAATGATTGTTCTCAATGGCTGTTCCTTCGATGTAGCATAGTGTTTCAAGATACCCAATAATGAAGCAACACCCGCACCGTCATCTGTACTACCATATGCCGTTGGAACTGAATCGTAATGAGCGCTCAATAAGATGGCTGGTAAAGTTTGGTCTTTCCCTTCCACTTTAGCAAGTACATTTGAGCTTTCGAAATAGCTTAGAGTACTAGATTTGTCTGATGAGTTCCATGTGTTTTGTTGAATGTAGAATGAAGATAAGGAGGTGTTATAGTCATCACTGTAGGTGATATAACTTTTCAAGCCAGATAATTCCTTCACTTTAGAGACTAGGTAATCATGTACTTCATCATTAGCATGGGAAACATATGGATGCGGACTCTTTGAAATGATTTGTAAATCTGCCCATGATGATGTTAATATTGGTGGTTCTTTTGATGGTAGTGATAAAGAATTCAATTTAGCAAGGTAAACCGCTGCGAATACCAAACCATAGGTTAAGACAACAAACAATGTCAATGAAGTCTTCCTGAACCCAAAGATTGATCTTATAGCGCTGACAATGAATGACGGACTATCTGATACTTTGACAGGCTTGGTTACATGCTTGTTATTGTTGGTATTGTTATCCACAGTATGGTTTTGTTCGCTGTTTTGTTCTGGAGCAGGCGCCTCAGGGGCTTCGTGTTGGCTCCCAGTGTCGCTCATGATTGGCCTAGCTAGAGAAGTTCCTGATGTCCCTAGTTGACTTTTGTTTGGTCTTAGTCTCATTAAAGATGATAGAAGCTTTGGAAAGCCATAATCAACTAAAGAATCCTGACTATCGCCGGTAAGCGCAGCATCTCATTACGCTTCCGTTTTGGGTAAGGACTACCTTCCCTTCTGGGAATTTGTGTATTATAATGAATGCTCAAATGGGTCAAGTATCTATACAAGTTTCTCTTCTATCATATAGAGTTCTGTATATCCACGGTAGATTTTACTATTTGGTTCCAGTTGGAATTGCGGATGAAATATAGTGAAAGGGCAGCCAATGCGATGATCCCAATCATCAGCCCAGACCAGAGTCCTCTGACTTCGAGTCCTAGGGTGAATGCAAAGAATAGAGCTAGTGGGATTGATAGAGTGTAGTAGCAAATAAGATTCAAATATCCACCGATCTTTTGGCGACCTTGCGCTCTAAGACAACCTGCACAATGAATGTTCAGGCAATCTGGGAACTGATTTAATGCAACAGCAGGAAATATGTATGCAGCTTTAGCAGCAACAGCAGGGTCCGAAGTGATAATATTGGCAATCTTGGAGCTGAAAAAGAAGAATAAAGAAAAGTTGAACAGTGCTGAGATCATTGAGTACATTAACGTGACATTAACAGCGATTTTAGCCGAAGATTTGGCATTGGCACCGATCAAATTACCAATTCTAGTAGAAGCTGCAACACTTGTTGCAAATGGAATTTGGAAAGCCAAAGATGCAGAACTTGCCACAACGGATTGTGCTGCCAGTGCCGTTGTTCCAAAAAAGGAGCATGAAAGTGTTATTATTTCAAATGCAAAGAACTCGGCTTGAATCATAACAATACTAGGCCATGCTAGTTTCAGCATTGTACCCCAACCTCTTAGACTTTGCTCTAGATCAAAACCATACCAGCACTGTTTACCATCAACGAATGCAATATAAATAAGTAAAACTGCGGCCATGAACCAATAGTTGAGCCCAACAGCCATAGCTGATCCAATCAAACCAAAGTTAAAATTGAAAACTAGAACATAGTTCAAAACAATTGTCAAAGGTGCACAGATGAACAATGAGTATTGACCACCTCTAAAATTCCCCTGTGCTTGCAGAAATCTTTTACCATTTTCAAATAATATATAGCCAGGAAGACCTAGTGATATCACTCTTAGATAAGATTGAGCCATTTCTGCCAATATTGGTTCAGGTACGATATATTTCAGCAGTGATCCACTGAAATAAAATATTATCAGAGTAGGAATGGCTATCACGAATGAAAGAGCAACTGATCTTTGTAAATAGGCACCAACAAGTTAATATTTCCCAGCCCCATACGCTTGTGGACATAAAGAGTCAAGACATGCAGACATTCCTATGAAAGTTGATGATGCTAGAACGAATGTAACATTCGCCAAAGAGACAGCTGCAAGTTCTTTTTCTCCAATGTGTCCGACAACTAAGATCGAGATTGTGTTGATTGAGTATTGTAATAAAGTTGTGAATACCAAAGGGACTGCCGATTGAGAAATTATTAGAAACTCATCTTTATGTGTAGTAGTTTCACCATTATTTGAGATTTGGGTTTCCAATGAGTTAGAGCTTATAAAAGGCTGGTCCGACAATTCTATTTCTTCGGTGGAGAATGTTCCTTTGTCGGGAAGCGTCATTGTTATTTGAGGCCCAAGGACTTGACAATATGTCAGAAGTATAAGATCTGATGATTCACAAAGGTTTTTGGTTTGTGCGTCTCATCTCTTTTCAAATTTTTTTGCGAGCGCACACAATCTGCCAAACCCTTTAAATGCAGGTCACTACGAGAAATATTAAACGGCAAGACGTTATCTTCAACGAGTTGAAATGATTATGATGATTAAAAATCGTTCTTCCCATACAATAAGCTGGTCAAAGAGAAGCTGACTACGATAGCTGGTCAAGCCATGTATTTGAAGGACAGAACGGTATCTCCGATACACCAGATCACCTCGTTGCTCAGACAACATGGATCACATATGTTCTTTGGAAATTTATGGCTTTTCATATGTGTACTATCCAAAGCTCTTTGTTCAGAAGTACAGGTTTAAGAGTTCTTCTTTCCGAGACTCTTTGACCACAGTAGCCAGGGAATGGAAATATGAACCGTTGGCCTCTCATCGGCAAATGAGCCTCACTTTTTCCAGTAAGATTCCCGATGCGGTTGATAGTAGATTGGTAAACTGTGGAGTAGAAGGTTAAAGAACTCCAATTAGAGCCTGTATTATTACTAAAGATGAGAAAAATAAACTGCGGTCTTGACAATTGTGATACACAACTCCACAGTTTTTCTGGTAGTTTTATGGCTGTTCTCGTGAAGCAGTGATATAAAATGCTTCAATAATGTCTTGATCCGGATTCCCCTTAAGCTAATCACAATCTCATTATACATATATAATACACTGATAATATGTCCACTACAGAAACTGAAGCAAGAGCTGAACAAATTGTCGAGCAACTCTCCAATAAGACCGCAACCTTGAAGTTAAACATTGATGTCTCCAAACGTGTTGCTGGCGGGTTTGAAGGAAGCTGGGTCGAAGCCATCCCACCCACTACCAGAGCTCGTTACGAAAAATATGGGGTTGATTTGAGCGCTGGTTATCCTGAGAAACCACCAAGTGATCAAATTCCATTATATGTTGATGACGGTTACAAGATCAGAGACAAAGTGCAAGATTATATTCCAAGAGGTAAAAATGCAGATCCTGAGAAAAAAGCCCTATTTGCCAAAGTTAAAGAAGTTAACCATTTGACCAAATATATAGGTACTGAACTAACCGGTGTTCAACTGGCTGATCTAAACGAAAAGGAATTAGACGAACTAGCTTTATTGATTGCGGAAAGAGTTGTTGTTTTCTTCAAAGATCAAGATCTAGCCCCTGCTAGACAATTAGAAATTGGACAGTTTTTCGGTAATGTTGAAGTCCATCCTCAAGTTCCTCATGTTCCTGGACTACCAGGTACCACTGTTATCTGGAATGAATTAGCTAGAAAGAATGGATTGCCAGTTTCTTGGAAGAATGCTAAAGCAGGTACAGGTACTTGGCATAGTGATTTACCTCATGAAAGACAACCACCAGGTATAACCCATTTACACAATGATGCCATTCCAAGCTTAGGTGGTGATACTTTATGGGCATCAGGTTATGCTGCTTATGATAAATTAAGCCCAGCGTTCCAAAAATTTCTTGAAGGTAAAGTTGCCTTACAAAGATCTATGCATACCTATTTAGAGAGAGAGAACCCTTTGAATGGCGGTGTTCAGATTGTTAGAGAACAACCTGTTGTGAGAACTCATCCAGTAACTGGATGGAAATCTTTATATGTCAATCGTGATTGGACGTTAAGTATTAAAGGTTTAGAAGCTGATGAATCAAAAGTCATTTTGGAATATCTATTTGATGTTTATGAGAAAAATTTAGATATTCAAGTTAGATTCAATTGGAAACCAAATGTCGAAGGTACCGGATCAAGTGCATTATGGGATAATCGTGTTTCACAACATTGTGCTGTTTGGGATTATGGTGGAGAGGAGCCAAGACATGGTACCAGGGTCAGTTCTTTAGCCGAGGTTCCATATTTCGATCCTAATTCTAAGTCACAAAGGGAGGCTTTGAAATTAGATGAATGAATGATTTTGAGCGATCCTGTCACTTGTTGTGCTCTGATTGACTTCGTATATATTTATCACATATAATAATTGACACATATACTGCGGCCAGTTCTTTTAGATCTTTTAGATAGTAGTTTGCTTTTATTACGACAAATCTATATTTGGCATAAGATGGAGGCTTAACTGGTTTGACGCACTCTTGACACAATAAATAATAAGATGGATCTGATAATATTTTGTATATTATTTTCTGGCTTCAGCCTACAAAGACTCTGCCTACTTTTTCAATTAGCCGGCGATTATTCTTCCGGGATCTTTAAACACCGAGATCCCAAACCATCTCTTTTTCACTTGACATAGTCACGTAGTTGTAGGTTGTGTTCATATTGACTATGCTACAAGAGCCTCTGTTAGTGGCCTATAGTAAATCATTCCACCAATCGATCTGAAATGTGTTTATAAGATGGAACCAAAAAGACTGGCTCTTGTATGAGCTTTAAAATGGCTGGCAGTTTGACATAAAACAATTCCCGGTATAGGGCGTATTCTTGTTATTGTTTAACCAGAAGAGGTAATTTAATGACCGAGAAGAAAAGAAATAAGCTAGAGATGAGCTTGGGTCTTGAAATTTGATACGCGTGATAGAACGATAGAGTAACACCATGGGATTTTAGTGTCATTTCAGAATGAGGTATATATAAAGGATTCATTGTCCTAAATTAAGTGCATAAACTTTATATCTGATATACATTATATCATACAAACTTATCAAAGATTCTTATAATTCTTACAAAATGCTTTTGAAAACCATTATTCTCTCTTCATTAGTTCCATTGATTGCTGCTTATGATTCAGGAGCTATGGAAGACGATGGATCTCAATCACAGACTACTGCTGCTAATAACGCCGGTACTTCAGAAGCCATTGCTGCTACAAGTCAAGCAACTGGTGCTACAAGTCAAGCAACTGCTGCCACTGTTCAATCTCAAGCCACACAAGATACTGCTCAAACAGGATATGCCCAGCAGAGTGAAGCAACTGCTCAAGCATACTCACAAGCCACAACTCAAGAAGCATACTCACAAGCAACTGCTCAAACAGAATACTCACAAGCAACTGCCCAAGCAGCATATTCTCAAGAAAGCCAAGCTACTGGTGAGACAGAAGCCACTGCAACCACAGAAGCTACCGGGACAGGCTCCACCACGGTTTGGTGGACACCTACACAAACAGTCTGGTGGACTCCAAGTACAACTGCTCAGGTTTCCACAGTCATTTCAGGTTCAAGCACCTATTTAACCACATTGGCCACTTCAGCTGTGAGTGGTGATTCTTCTGCATCAGACGCATCAGCTTCAGTATCAGCTCAGTCAGATTCAACATCTGTTAAATTATCAACTGGTGAATCAGTCGTGGAAACCACAGTCTCATATACAAGTGGGAGCTCAACTGGTGCTTACACTTCAAGTTACACAACCTCTTCGGTTTATACTGTGAATTCCAACAGTTCTGGTAATGCTTTGATTGGGAGAGCCGGTGAGCATGGTTCCTTCAACAGTATGAAAGTTGTTGTTCCAGTTGTTGCTGCTGGTTGTGCTTTGTTATTTGCATGATAAATGCCTTCACAGACGATTTTGCATCTCTTTCCATTCATTGTTTCTTCATTTCGGCGTTCATATTAATCATTCTGTTTCTTTAATTTGCATTTACTCAAGACTTTTTAATTAATACTTGATTCTACACTAGAGATAAAATTGTAGTTATTCCTTTTCAGTACTTCTCATTCTTCCGAAGCCCCAGAGATCACGAGCCCGGACCGCGTTCGAGATCTGAGTTGAAGGGACAAGAGTCACGCGCAAAGTGGTGGGTCCTTCTTATAACAGTCACCAGCTATCCTTTTAATCTTCTAACCACATCGTTCAATCAACTCTCTTCAGCTAACCAAGTTCAGTTCTTATCTTCAAAAGCTGCTCACTAAGCACGATTTCCCACTGGCCAATTTCCCCGTTGAACAAAACCCGAAGAAAAAATCAGCTGAAAAAAATTTGTGCAGTCAAAAAGCATTGATAATCAGACTCTGGACCCATAAGAAACTACTTTCAGGCGGCAGATCCACTGATTAGTTGCTATCATACGATCATAACATAGCTAAGGGGGGCCATTAGAACAAGATCAGCGAGTGTGGTATATACAATTGAAGCAAAAGATAACGGATTTTGCGAAAACTTGACAAGGAAGACGGATAATCTAAAACTCTCCTCATTATCTCCAAACTTTACTATACAGAGATTACCAAAAAGTACAAAAATCTGTCTAAATCCATAAATCATTCCAAATTCAAGCGCCAATAACGGGAAAAGGATAATCATAGCTCACAATGGTTCTTTGGTACAAGTCAAATCACGAATATCCTTTCAACTTTGAAACTGTCTCCGTTGCAGTCTTCAACAAGTACCCAAACCCCTACGCCTCTCATGTCATTTCAGTGGACACAATTGATCGTGAAGTGAAAGATGGCAAGCTATACACAACCAGACTCATCAAGAAGATCGGGAAACTCCCAAGATGGGTCAAACCTTTCCTTGGTAGAATCAATCATTCTTGGATCGTGGAAAAGACAATATTGGACCCTCTCAAACAAAACATGCAATCATATACTCGTAATTTGGACCATACCAAGATAATAAGAGTGGAAGAATATACAACATATCAATCAGCAACCAATTCACCAGATAAAACTCATGCTACTTTCAATGTTAAGTTCAGTTCCGGTTTCAAAAATGTCGTTAGAGATAGAATCGAAGCTTATAGTCATTCCAAATTTCAGGAAAATATCAAAAATACTAAAATGGGTATGTCTTATGTGATGCAAAAATGTCAAGAGAGAAGATTGGCATGGTCCAAGAGTAAAATCACCAGTTAAAGCATCATCACTGTTCCTACATCATACAACTTTGCATATTACCCCGGTTCATAGAGCCATCCTATTTATTGTGTCTGTTGATTTCATTTAATTTTTTCATTTTGGTTTCTTCATCATTTCATATTTGTACATAACATATTTATATTGAATAGACCATGACTTAACCATTCCCCGTATTGACTAACATGCTGAAAATCATGCAAAATTTAAATCCCATCCCAACTTCTTCACAATATCATACCAATCAACACATCTAGTGCCCATTGGATCAATTAGCCAAACTTGTTCCATAACAGCTTTAGCGCGATCCAAATTCTTAAATTTATAACGTTCCCGAATCCCATGAAATCTCATCAACATTTGTCTTCTATCTTTCCTCGTAATACAATGCATTCCTGCGACAAATAAGGGGAAACATAAAGAGCCTTCTAATGATGAACCTAGTACAATATCACAATTCTTCAATAGTGCACACAAGATATGTTGACTTTCTAAAGATGATGGATTTACTTGGAAAATAGATTGACGAATGTGTAATTTAGCAGCTAGTTGGAAAAGTTCGAAAAGTGTCATTTGTAATTCCAGTTCATCCTCCTTAAACGAGTCTAAATCATTGGAATCTGGTCTTGAATTTGAAATCCTATTTTCTAATCCATTAGCCTTCTCCATAATCTCGGAAAGTACTGCAAATTTAGACACTTTTGTACCATTGCTCGAAGGCTCAAAATCTGGAGAATCAATACCTGGAACATCCATAAATTCAGCATCTCCTTCATATAAACACTCTGCATCCATCCCATTATTGAAATCAGTACTTGCGGAAAGCGTGGTTGTACTCATCAATGTCTTGATTTCAATAGCTAATGCTGATATCTCTCCAATCAAATTAAACAACGGTTTGATAACACCTAGTAAAGGATTGATACCAAATCCCATTTTCACAACTAAATCGCAATACTGTTCCATACTGAAATAAGTCCCTCTTTCACTTGTTGAGCTTGCCAAAATATCATGATACGCAAAGCTTGAAATCAACCAATGCTGTTCTTTATCACCTTTCCATTTCTCTAATCCACCACGTTGTTTGATAATCTTGGCAGCCCATTCCAAAT
Source organism: Hansenula sydowiorum (assembly GCA_030574735.1). NCBI lineage: Eukaryota > Fungi > Ascomycota > Saccharomycetes > Phaffomycetales > Wickerhamomycetaceae > Hansenula > Hansenula sydowiorum. The sequence continues at coordinate 28,474 of JAJMFN010000001.1, forward strand.
ACACTGGCCATTTTCTAACATCACCTTTACAAATTTCTGCAGCACATAAGATCAATAAACTTGCCAATCTTTGAATTTTTTGTGTTTCTGTTCTTGCTGGAGTATCGCGCATGTAATCTAATGCTCTTGTCATATATTTCGTACCTTCATCTCCAAATTCACCACCTAAATGATACCCAGACCATGCCAAGATCGAATACAGAATTCCTTGATTTTGACTAGCCATGGGCAGGAATATTTTCAAGAAATTATTGGAATCCGCTGGTGCAATTGATACTATTCTTGCCAGTTTATGTTGATAATAGTCATATAGTCTCGACCCAACACTATCCAACTCCAAATGTATAGGGAAAGGTTGTCTAGGAATATGCTGAGAGAAATCATAAGTTGGGAGATTTCCATGGTCAAACATAAGTTCTAAGGCATTGATTTGGTGAAGAGGATTTGATGAAGGTGATGCAGATTCCGGGATTGGTTGTCCAAGGTTGTCCAATTCAGTGATTTTTTCTGAATATTTGTTAATATTACTTCGTAGATTACTTTCGAAGAAATTGTTGAATTCGAAAAGATTCTCTTGTGATTGAACATCCCATTTAGGAGAAAGTGAAACCATCGAAGCTGATATTGGCTTTGGACTCTTACCAATGATTTCCCCTTCTAATGGTATATCACAATTTATGAAATTGCTCAAGCTCATAGGACTCTCATGGCTCAGCCGTGGTGATTCACCATTCCCCCTTGTAGTTTTCGGCAGGTCGCCTGATTTCCTTGACATACTATTTTTTCTTTGTTGTTCAACCCCGGGCCTCTTATCAACTCTTCGTCTCTTTAACCCCCTTTCCGACTCCTCAACTTGTCTCTTCAACTCTCTGATCTTAACCGCTGACATCTCCTCGGTGGCCCAAACACAGTTCTTCCCAAGTCTAGAGCAGTCCGAGCATACTGGTCTATTTTGTGAGCATCTTTTCTTCCGTATCTTACAAGTGATACAACCTCCCTTGTGTTTCCTTTTCGGAACGCTAAACGATTTCAGATTTGGTGGGTGAGATTTGTCGATGCTTTGAATAACATGATCGTTCTCTTTGGGCCTCTTACTTGTTGAGTCACTCCCACCCAACGCTCTTGACTGTGTCTGCTTTGCTTCAAATGTCACCAGCATATCTTGAATATTTCGAAATCACGCTCTGCTAATTAGGAGAGATCTCACTGCGAGTGTTTTGATGACTAGCTTCAATTGATGTGTTTGAAGTCTCTTTGATATCTTTTGAAACTAGATAGCCAAGTCTCTAGCGCTTAGTAGACAATCAATAATAATCACCGCTCCGCTAAAATTGGGTGGCCGTTGTTTGTTCTTGGAGATTTTTAGCCCTTCAGCTCCAAAACTGATACCAGAGACAACAAGATTTCGGCTCGTGTGGCACTTACCAGTGATAAGACAAGTCACGTGGATATGGGGAAGTGTGTGTGTACCATTTGTATAAAGCTCAACAATATAATTTCATTCTAATTACAATGAAAAAATAGATCTTTTTGGGACAAGCTTTTGGACAGCTGAGCTATAAGATGGTTATCTCAAATGTATCTACAGTTTCAAATTTTGGTTTTTCCGAGAAAAGTTGGTTTTCCTCGTAGTTATATTTGTCTCACAATATCTCAAACGAATCTCTCGCCAGTCAAAAGGTCTACAGGTACTACTCCTCTGGCAAAATGGTGAGAGCATTCGGTAGAAACCTTAAAGACTAAAGAGAATCTAATGATTTGGCATGGAAAATAGTAGCTACACATGACATTGCATTTTCGCGTGTGATATAATAGAATGGATATTGGGCCTTCAAACACTGTTCAAAGTTATTACCACCTTAATCACTTGAGTGAACTTCTAAAATACGATGGTTCTCTTTCCTCTTCTTAATACTTGCCTCGCCATTCACTTTAGTGAGCTCAATCCCGTCATCATCCTCGTACTCAGAGAAGCAATCATCATCTTTGAATGCAATACCCAATTTCTTCTCTCTCTCGTGTAGCCAGCAAATCAAGCAATAAGTTACAATCATCAGACCTGTTAAGACAACACATATTGGCCAGCCAATTTTCCATTGAGGAGCAGCTCTAGTCTGCTCTTTAGCCGATGTTGGGAATAACGCCAATGCTAACCATACTTGTGTAAATTGAGCAAACGTCATCATAGATCCCACAGTGATAGCTTTCTGTTCTGAATCTTCTCTCAATGTAACGTTGACATAAGAATATAATATTGGCGAAGTTACATTAATTAAATAGGAGACGTAAAACGCCGTGAATACAGCAGCATCAGGAACATGATATATGCTCATGATAATGCATCCAATCATGGGTCCCAGTGTACCAACAGAGTAAACAATCCAGCTTGGGTAGACGCCTGCCAATGCTGGACCAAGAAATGAGACAACTATACCAATTCCATCACAAGCGGTGGGGTATTGGTTAATCTCCTCAACTGTATATCTCCCATTTTGCGCTTTCAGCCATAAAGAGAAATATGAGATTGGGTACCAGACAACACACATGATCGTATAGTTGAAGCAAAATAAGTACCACTTCCAGCCTAACAATGTTCTTTTGAAAGCATCCCAGTTAAGTTTACTAGACGGTTCAATACCAAATCTTTTTTGTCTCTTGTGCACAAGTTCAAACTCTTTATCTGTGAGTAAGAATGGTTTCTTACTTTCCGGAATACCAGGCCAAAGTGCGAATCCCACAATGGCTATACCCAAAGTGAAAATACCGTCAACAATGAACAGCCATTGATATCCTTTTTTCCCATGGACACCATCCAAATGGGTATATGTGGCAGCTTGTAAGTGTCCGGATATCATATTTCCTGCACTGTACGACAAGAAGTAAATACTAACACGGAGCCATAATTCTGCCGGATTGCCTTTGTAAGATTTGGTTCCATACCATTTACCCTAAGTTTGAAATTATTAGTGACTATAATTTAGCGAGTTAAAGCGAGAAGCATACTAGCGTGAAATGACACCCTGTAAATGTTGGACTTTCGGCTGTAATATTGATATGTTAGTGACGAGGAAGTAAGGTGATTTAGTGATCACATATAAGACTCACTTAAACCGATGAAAAATCTTAAAACATAAAGATGGTCTGTTGTTGTAGCAACAGCTTGAATGAATGTTAGCACGGCGTATATAACTTCCAGCCCAGGAAGTACATATTTGGATAGCTTTGGTCTTGAAAGTAATAAATTTCCAGGAATCTGCCCTAGAGCATATCCCATTTGGTAAGTTATTAGCAGCCAATTTAGTTGATTCCCGCTCATACCAAGATCCTCTTTCATACCGGACACATAAGCGTTACTGATGTTTTTGGTGTCAAGGGTCTTCACAAAATAAGACGTACAGGCATAAATCAAAATTGAAATATCCAGCTTCACCAAAAGTTTCTTCTCTTCGGCAGTGTAGTTTGAGGGATACAGAACAAATAAACCTCTTAAAGCATCCTTCAAACCATGTCCTTTCTTTCTGCTAAAGTCTGTAGTTCTCTTTGGAGCCTGGTCCACTTCATCAACATTCTTCTCCAGTTGGTTATCCTGCAAACTGGTACTCATGATAACGAATATTGATCAATACTTGGTAGGTAGTCTGATAATTTGGGCATACAGCTTATCAAAAGAAATTGCATCTTGTGCATTGTGTTTAGTCATATATTGGGAGTTGCTCATTATATATCAACGGACCACCCTCAATGTCTCCCACTAATCTTTAACCATCACCTAAAAAAGCCACCAAAAATCAATAACCAAACAATGCTCGGTGACTTTCTTGTTGAACACACAGTAGACCCACAGCTTACTAAAAAAAACATATCAGAACGCTTAACGTTCCACATCTGTGAAGTTATATCTTCTTTTATCGCCTTCGATCTTCGGCTCACTTTCATCGTTCTGTCTTTCGAGATTGTGCCTCTAAATTTGCAATATAGAAGCACCATAATCACGGGGCTTCGAACCTTAAGCGATGAAGTATACGAAGCCACAATAATCCTGAAGTCTCAATCAAATAACAAATATAGCTAAGGTGGTCGAGTTGTGGATCTTTGGTAAGCTCGGCCCCTATTTGTCTTTGTCAACATGCCTTTCGAATGTTGGATCCTAAAGCATCCTTTCTGCCAGCTTCCCGGTGCAACATTTGATGCTCTATTTCGATGGAACGGTGGTGATATTGGCTATCGACGCCATACTTTTCACTGATCTCTGATTGATAAAGACCCATACATCCCCATGGAATACCTTTTTCTTAACAACATTCTGAGTTGAAGTCCTTGCTACTGAACACTATACTGAAAAGGTCTTACAATGACACAAGCTACCAAAAGACAAAAAATTAACAAGCCAAAAAAACAATGGATCATTAATGCTGCCGGAAATGGAAGTGCAGCCAAATGGAGATCTCCAATTGACAGGAGTAGCTCATTGGGACATAGTATTGAAGCTTGGATCGAGTATGCACAACTAGCTGAGAAAGGGAAGTTGAATGCTATATTCATTGCTGACCATTTGGCCTTATTTGATACCTATCATGGACCGAATAATTTTGAGATCCCAGCAAGGGAAGGTTTAAACGTTGCCAGAGTTGAACCTTTCAGCTTGGTTAGTGCATTGGCTACACATACAAAGGACATTGGTTTTGGTATTACTGCCAGTACTGTTAGTGAGCATCCATATCATTTTGCTAGAAGGCTGGCCACAGCTGATCATCTGAGTAACGGCCGGGTTGGATGGAATATCGTTTCAAGTTACTTGAGTGGTGTTGGTAGACAATTACTCAATGGTGATCTTCCACCCCATGATGAGAGATATGAAAAGACCGCTGAATATCTTGATGTTGTTTATGACTTGCTGCTAAGCTCATGGAGAGACGATGCGCTTATTGAGGATAAGAAAAGGGGTGTGTTCGTTGAGCCTGAAAGAATTAGAGAAGTCAACCATGAAGGTAAATATTTCAACGTTCCAGGACCTTCCATTTATGAACCAACTCCTCAAAGATTCCCGTTGATCATCCAAGCTGGCTCATCCCCAAAAGGTCTTCAATTTGCTGCTGAAAACGCTGAAGTTGTGTTTTTGAATAGTCATGATCCTGCGAAAATTTCAAGTAGCGTGAAACAAGTCAAGAAGTTGGCTAGTGATAAATATAAAAGAAACCCAGATCACATGAAGTTTCTCATTCCAGCTAACGTGATTTTAGGAAGAACACATGAGGAAGCTGAGGCCAAAAAGGAAGAATACCTCAAATACACAAGTGAAGAATGGGTTGCAGCATCTTTCAGTGCTGTTACTGGTATAGACATCAGTAAATTTGATTATGACGATGTGGTCACAATTGAAAAGCAAACCAATGCCATGGTCTCAGCCACTGAATCTATCATCAACAAAGGCCAAAAACAACAAACCAAAAGAGAAATCTTGAACAGTTATAACAAATATGGTCTATTCGGTAAAGCCTTCATAGGTACACCTGAAGAAGTTGCTGATGAATTAGAGCAATGGATCAATGACAATGATATTGATGGTTTCAACTTTGGATTCAATGCTGTCTGGCCACAATTTCTGGAGGATTTAGTTGAACTGTTGATTCCCGAATTACAAAAAAGAGGTGTGTTTAGATCTGAATATCCGGTTCCAGGTGGTACATTTAGAGAAAACGTATATGGTGTCAAAGGTCAAAATTATCTTTATCCAGATCATCCAGCTCATGAGTTGAGATGGAAGGCCGGTGTTTCAAAAGAAGCTTTTGAAAAGTCATTGAAGGAGTACAATCCGCAACGACTAGCAAGAAGGTTATAAGAAACATGTATCAATATATTATTGTAAAACGGCATTTCGATTGAACCTCAAATACTCGTTTCTATAATAAACAAAACCTTTCATCAAATGAAAACTAGTACTGGAAGTATCTTGACACCCGTCAGGGCGCGACTAGTCATATGCTTGTAATTTTACAAGTGTACGATATTCTTTCAAGGGCGATGAGCGAGAAGAGCCCAGACTACATCGCTTGATCAATTGTTTACAAATCAAAATTGAACAGTGTCTTAAGGGGAATACTGGTTGGCTGATCTGGCTGATCAATATATACAGCCTTTTCACTTCAAAGTGATTCTGGTTCTGCTGCTTGCGCTCCAACTGCCCGACGAAGCAATATGGATAGTGAAGAGTCAGTGATGTTTGCTGCTGAGAACTCAAAAATTGTGATCTTAAATAGAATGGACCATGTCTATAAGTTAATTTTAAAACTAACCAAATCATGATCCTTGCCCATGAAAATTTCAATAGAGATCCATCCCATATGAAGTTTCTCAGTCTTATAAGAATTATACTTGGAAGAACAAGTGAAGAGGCACTTCAAAAACTCAATGGGCACTTAGCAAAGACCAAAAACATGGATGTTGCTCAAGTAGATGATCAAGTTACTCATGTGCTATTCGGAACAGCTGAAAAAGATGCAGATTCATTTGAAAAGTTTGGCAATGAATCTGGGGTTGATGGGTTCACCATTGAGTTTGATGAAACAGATCTTCAGTCTGTACATGACTTTGTAAGTCTGCTGATACCTGAACTTGTTTGTAGGGAGCTATTTTGGGAAGAGTATAGTGTTGACGGTGGAACTTTCAGAGTGAACTTAGTCAACTCAGAAGGACAAATGTTCCTGCATAATGATCACCCATCTTATCAATTGCGATGGAAAGCGGGAGTTTCTAGATGGCAGTTTAGACAGACACTGGAATATCTCCGCACGTTGAGAGCACTGGGAAGACCTCCCATTATGGTGAGCCATCCAATGCATACCACTCACCAGACGACCAGTCGTGGGCATTGAGTGATGGTATATAGGCAAATTTTTATGGCATGATATTCAAAGAAAAAAGTGACAGCCGCACACCAGCCGTGCGTAGTCCCACCTGTACACCACCGAGACCTGAGTGTTCTAGTCCCCGAATGCTGGACCAGTTTCTATTGTCTTCCTTTAGAGCTGGTTTTATTCTCATCTGATTACACTTTGAAGGATTCTCATTGGTGGAGAGTTATCGCTTATCGCAGTTTAAATGGGGTCGCAGAGACCTTATGTCAGTGCTGAGTCAGGTGCTAGTCTCATCCCAGAAATCATAAGATAGATAACCAGTGTTTATCTTGAAAATGGTCTTCTTGTTGGAGCTGATAGTTTCCTTCTCTTGATCCCCAAAAAATTAACTGCTAGAATAACACTGACTGGCTCTTTTGTTTAGAGCGGCTCAAAACTGTTCTACTGGATCATTGTTTCAAAGAGTGTCACAGAAGGATCCAACATCATCATCAGATTCATAATCAACACATCATCAGTTTTGCAAAACAAGCTCAAGAATAATAAGCAAATTCGAGTATTAAGATGGTTTTAAAAGGTGATACCATCAATGACGATGGATATGAGTCAAAACATGTCTACAACTATGATGAAAGTACAGAAAACAAATCATGGGCATCAAATTTGCCAGTGAAGCAAGGGCTTTACGACCCAGAGTTTGAAAAAGATGCCTGTGGTGTTGGTTTTGTTTGTAATATCAAAGGTGTTCCAAGTCACAAAATTGTCAGCGATGCCAAATACTTGTTGTGTAACATGACACATAGAGGTGCTGTCTCTAGTGATGGTAACGGTGATGGGGCAGGTATTTTGATGTCTATTGGCCACAAATTTTTCCACAAAGAATTCAAATATCAATTCAATTTGGAAATTCCAAATGAAGGTCAGTATGCTATTGGTAACGTTTTCTTCAAGAAAGATGATTCCATCTTAGCTCAATCTAAGGATACTTTTGAACAATTAGCCAAGGGTCTTGATCTTTGTGTTTTAGGCTGGAGAGAAGTTCCATGTGACTCTTCAATCTTGGGCTCAGCTGCCTTATCTAGAGAGCCCTTGGTTCTACAGCCAATTGTTACATTAACTGAGATTGTGGGCAAGACTGATATTACTGCCGATGAATTTGATTCTAAATACGAGAAAAAGTTTCAAAAACAATTGTATCTTTTAAGGAAACTTTCAACAAATAGTATTGGTCTACACAAGTGGTTCTATATATGTTCTCTTTCTAACAAGACCATTGTGTATAAAGGACAATTGACTCCTGGCCAAGTCTACAATTATTACCATGATTTGAGTAATGCAGATTACCAATCACATTTTGCCTTGGTTCATTCAAGATTTTCCACAAACACATTTCCCTCGTGGGATAGGGCACAACCATTGAGATGGCTAGCTCATAATGGTGAAATCAATACATTGAGAGGTAACAAAAATTGGATGAGATCAAGAGAAGGGGTTATGGAGTCTGAGTTTTTTGGTGAAGAATTGGACAAATTATATCCAATCATTGAAGAAGGTGGTTCTGACTCTGCTGCTGTTGATAATGTCTTGGAACTTTTGATTATCAATGGTGTCTTGAGCTTACCAGAAGCTGTTATGTTATTAGTTCCTGAAGCATGGGAAAATGATTTGAATATGGATTCCAAAAAAAGGGCTTTTTACCAATGGGCTGCTTGTTTGATGGAACCTTGGGATGGTCCAGCTCTGTTTACCTTCACTGATGGTAGATACTGTGGTGCTACATTAGACAGAAACGGGTTAAGACCATGTCGTTACTATATCACAAATGATGATAGAATCATTTGTGGCTCAGAAGTTGGTGCTATTGCGGTTCCGAACAACATGGTTGTTTCCAAAGGTAGATTAGAGCCAGGTCATATGCTATTAGTTGATACCAAACTAGGTACAATTGTTGATGATAGAGAGCTGAAAAATAAAATCTCCTCTAGAAATGATTTTAAATCTTGGTTGTCTAAAGTAATCAAATTAGATGATTTATACACCAAGTTTGCATCTAAGCAGATTGATTTGGGTAAAGAGCTCATCATTGATTCAAGCATCAAGAGTCAAACTGATGAAAGATTGTTTGCTTATGGCTACACATTCGAACAGTTGGCCATGATTTTGGGACCTATGGGTACGAAAGGTGCCGAAAGTATTAGTTCTATGGGTAATGACGCCCCGTTAGCTTGCTTAAATGAACAACCAGTTTTGATGTATGACTATTTCAGACAATTATTTGCACAAGTCACCAATCCACCAATTGATCCGATCCGTGAGGCAAATGTTATGTCTTTGAGTTGTTTTGTTGGTCCACAAGGTAATTTATTAGAAATGAATCAAAACCAATGTGAACGGTTATTACTTGATTCACCACTTTTAATGCCAGATCAATTTACTGCTCTTTCCAAAATCAATGAAATTCTTCCATCTTGGTCTGTTGCTAATATTGATATTACTTTTGACAAAACTGAAGGCTTATTGGGGTATGTCAACACTATTGAAAGGATCACTACTGATGTATCTGAAGCCATTTACAACGATGCACAACTTATTGTTATTTCCGATAGAAAATTGAGCTCGAAACGTATTCCAATCTCTTCTTTAATCGCCGTTGGTGCTATCCATCATCATTTGATTCGTCAAAAGCAACGTTCCAAAGTTGCCTTAATCTTGGAAACAGGTGAAGCTAGAGAAGTTCATCATTTTTGTGTTCTACTTGGTTATGGTGCGGACGCGGTCTATCCATATTTGGTTATGGAAACCTTGGTTCGTATGAATCAAGAAGGCTTGATCAGAGAAGAGTTATCCAATTCTAAGATTTTGCACAATTTCAAACATGCTATAGACCACGGTCTTAAAACAGTCATGTCCAAGATGGGTATTTCTACACTAGCATCTTATAAAGGTGCTCAAATTTTCGAAGCTTTGGGTGTTGATAATTCTGTTATTGATGTCTGTTTTAATGGTACGGCTTCAAGAATTAGAGGTGTTACTTTTGAATATATTGCACAGGATGCCTTTTCATTACATGAGAGAGGATTCCCAGGAAGAGATACTGTCAAGCCTTCAGCTTTGCCCGAAAGTGGTGAGTATAACTGGAGAGACGGTGGTGTTAAGCATGTTAATGATCCTGTGGCTATTGCTTCTTTACAGGATGCTGTTCGTAATAAGAACGAGCATGCTTTTGATGTTTACACAAAGAAAGAGATGGAGGCCATTAGAGACTGTACATTACGTGGGCTATTGGAACTTGACTATGAAAAGTCCACTCCAATTCCAATTGACCAAGTTGAACCATGGACTGAAATTGCCCGTCGTTTTGCTACGGGTGCCATGTCATATGGTTCTATTTCAATGGAGGCTCATTCCACTTTAGCCGTTGCAATGAATCGTCTAAACGCTAAATCTAATAGTGGTGAAGGTGGTGAAGACCCAGAACGGTCAATTGTTAATGAGAATGGTGATTCCATGAGATCCGCCATCAAACAGATCGCATCAGGTAGATTCGGTGTCACCTCTTACTACTTGTCAGATGCGGATGATCTTCAGATCAAGATGGCACAGGGAGCCAAACCAGGTGAGGGTGGAAGTTTGGGAGCCAAATAGGAAGTCGTGGAGAGTGTATATTAGTTAATGAAAGAGTGAAGCTCATAGTGTATTGTATTCTCGTACCGATTTTTCATGGTCCACTTTCCAAATTACGTGTAAAATTCGAAAAATAAACACTGAAGCACCAAGACTACTTCCAGGGGTCTAGTCCGCGTCGATCTATGGCCTGACAGCTCTATCACGGACCAATAAGAGCTTTGGGAACATAATCATTTGTGGAGAGACATGTGTCACTTTTAATGAGGATGGAAAGCAATACGGTGATGGCTACAAGCTCATAGTTGCATTGCAGCATCAACATCCATTTGAGCGAGGAACAACAGGTTGGTAAACTTCCCATCTATGGATTATCACCACTTTCCCAATTGGAAACAGTGCCAGAATCTAAATGTGCCCATATATACTGTCAGTCCAGCGAGTCTCGCTCTGGGAAAGACTGGTCTCAACTATTGTGGGACTTGAGAGTCTTATCAGCTTATCGAACATAAGTTGATACTTTTCCCAATGGGACTAGCAGTTATAAATACTTTGAAGCATCCTTAATCTGGTTTCTCATGTATAGTGTTCAGAAAGCCAAACAAGAGTTATTGTTGGAGTTATCATGGCTCCAGTTGCTGTTGGGAAACATGTCAAGTTCGACGATGCGAGCATGTATGGTAAAGTGACGCCAGAAATTGCAAAAACAAGACGTTCTACTCCTGGTGTTAGTTTAATTTCTCCTCCACCTCATCATGATATTTATTCAATTGAAGATTTAAAGCAATTGATCTATGATTTGAAATGTGCAAACCCAAGAGCCGGGATTTCTGTGAAGTTGGTTTCCGAGGTTGGTGTTGGTATCGTACGTATAGCTTCCGCTTCGTTTTTTCTCTAAGAGTATTCAACTAACATATGTATAGATTGCCTCAGGTGTTGCTAAGGCCAAGGCTGATCATATTTTAATCTCAGGACACGATGGTGGTACAGGTAATGCCAAAAACACCAGTATCAAATACACAGGTCTACCTTGGGAATTGGGATTGGCCGAAACCCATCAAACATTGGTGTTGAATGATCTAAGAGGTAACGTTGTTGTTCAAACTGATGGTCAAATCAGAACAGCTTTTGATGTTGCAGTTGGTGTGTTACTTGGTGCTGAAAGTTTTACATTGGCCACTGTTCCATTGATCACTCTTGGTTGTATCATGATGCGAAAATGTCATTTGAACACATGTCCAGTGGGTATTGCAACTCAAGACCCAGCATTAAGAGAGAAATTCAATGGTGCTCCAGAACATGTCATCAATTTCTTCTACTATTTGGTCAACGACTTGAGAAAGATCATGGCGCGCTTAGGCTTTAGAACCATTGATGAAATGATTGGCCATTCTGAAAAATTGAAACCGATCGAAGATAGAAGCACCAAGAATTGCAACATTGATTTATCACCAATCTTGACCCCAGCCCATTCGATTAGACCAGGTGTCCCAACAAGATTTGTCAAGAAACAAGACCATAAACTGCACTTACGTCTTGATAACAAATTGATTGATGAAGCTGAAATAACTTTGGACAAGGGCTTACCAGTGACAATTGATGCTAATATCATTAACACTGATCGAGCTGTTGGTACCACACTTTCTTATCGTATTTCTAAAAAATTTGGTGAAGATGGTTTACCACAAGATACGGTTGTCGTCAATTTCAAAGGTAGTGCTGGTCAATCATTTGGTGCCTTTTTGGCAAGTGGTGTTACATTCTTTTTGGAAGGTGATGCCAATGATTATGTCGGGAAAGGTTTGAGTGGTGGTAGAATTGTCATTAGACCTCCAGAAGATTCAACTTTCAAAGCCGCTGAGGAGACCATTGTGGGTAATACTTGTTTCTTTGGTGCTACTGGTGGTGCTGCGTTCATTAGTGGTGCTGCTGGTGAACGGTTTGCTGTGCGTAACTCTGGTGCCACTATTGTCATTGAGAAGATCAAAGGTAACAATGCTTTTGAATATATGACTCGTGGTCGTGCGGTTGTCTTGTCGCAGTTGGAATCAAACAACGCCTTTGCTGGTTGCTCAGGTGGTATTATATATGTTCTTGTTAGTGATTATCAAGAGTTTGTCTCCAGAATTAATCATGCATCTGTTGAGCTATCTCAGTTGAGTGATCCTGTGGAAATTGCGTTTGTTAGAAATTTGATTGAAGAACATCGTCAATTGACTGGTTCAGAATTGGCTGACAGAATCTTGAAGAATTTCAATCATTACTTACGAGGATTCGTCAAAGTCATGCCAGTTGAATACAAGAGAATCTTGGAGCTTGAAGAAGAAAAAAAGAAGGAACTTAAAAGGATTGAAAGTGAACGCTATTTGAAATCTTTCAACAGAGTTGATCCAGAAGCTGATATCACAAACGGGGACCTTCTCAAAGGGAAACACACATCAATCAAATCAACTCGTCACGAACCAAAAATCCTAGATCTTGAAGACACTGTGCAAGACAAAACATTTGAAAGCAAGAAAGTTGAGAAATTGGATAAACTCAAAGGATTCATGAAGTATAAGCAACGTCATGAAAGTTACAGGGCTCCAAGATCAAGAACTAAAGATTGGAAAGAACTGTCCACGGCCATTTCCAAAAAGGATGCCAGTTACCAAACTGCACGTTGTATGGATTGTGGTATTCCCTTTTGTCAATCCGATACTGGTTGTCCAATCTCCAACGTTATTCCGAAATTCAACGAGTTGGTTTTCCAAAATCAATGGCAAATTGCATTGGAAAAATTATCAGAAACAAATAATTTCCCCGAGTTTACTGGTAGAGTTTGTCCAGCTCCTTGTCAAGGATCATGCACTCTTGGTATAATTGATGATCCAGTTGGGATCAAATCCATCGAACGTTTAATCATTGATAATGCTTTTGAAAATGGTTGGATTAGACCAAACCCGCCAAAACATCGTACTGGTAAAAAAATTGCCATTATTGGATCAGGTCCTGCTGGGTTAGCCTGTGCTGATCAATTGAACAAAGCTGGTCATTCAGTCACTGTTTATGAAAGAGCGGATAGACCAGGTGGACTATTGATGTATGGTATTCCAAACATGAAGTTGGACAAGGATATTGTTAAGCGTCGTACTGATTTGTTGGAAGCCGAAGGTGTTGAATTTGTTGTCAACACCCAAGTTGATGACCTGACTGATTTAAGATCTACAAATGATGCAGTTGTTTTAGCCATTGGCTCCACAATCCCAAGGGATTTGAAGATCCCAGGTCGTGATTTGAAGAATATTGATTTTGCAATGACTTTATTGAAAGACAATACTCAGGCTTTACTTGATGACTATCTACCAGAGATTCATGAAAAGATAAAAGGTAAGAAAGTTATTGTTATTGGTGGTGGTGATACCGGTAACGATTGTATCGGTACTGCCACAAGACATGGTGCATCATCTGTTATCAATTTTGAATTATTACCACAACCACCAATGGAACGCTCCAAGGACAATCCATGGCCTCAATGGCCAAGAATCTTTAGAGTTGACTATGGTCATGCTGAAGTTCAAGAACACTATGGTAGAGATCCTCGTGAGTATTGTATCTTGTCTAAAGAATTTATTGGTGATGATGAAGGTAATGTCAAAGCCATTCGTACCATTAGAGTCGAATGGAAGAGATCTGAAAGTGGTGTCTGGCAAATGAATGAAGTGCCACATAGTGAAGAGATTTTCGAAGCAGATATTGTCTTGTTGTCGATGGGGTTTGTCGGTCCAGAGATTCAAGAAATGGAAGTACAAAAGACAAACAGAGGGACTATTCCAACTGTTTCCAACTCAAGTTATTTGGTTGAGAAAAACTTATTTACCGCTGGTGATTGTAGAAGAGGTCAGTCATTAATAGTTTGGGGTATTCAAGAAGGCAGACAATGTGCTAGAGAAGTCGATTTGTTCTTGGAAGGTGGCTCCAACTTACCAGGGAATGGTGGTATCCAAAAGAGAGATTTTAGATTATTGGAGGAATTGGCTACGCATATTGAGTGATGTTGCATTTGTTTAATTATTCTGTTATAGTATATTTGTATTTATATAATTCATACATATGTTATTTATTCGATTAAAATGTAGAGTGGCAATGTTACAAGTTCAACTTATCCAACAAATTATCAATGTTTATCATCTATTATACAAAAAAAAAATCATCATTAACGTTATAGTTCACTAGTTCAAATCTATCTTCATTTTTTGAAAAAATTCTTGGCCTTCTTCAAAAACCCACTTTCTTTATTCCCATTGTTATTACCAGCTTTTTCTCTCTGTACTTGTTGGTTTTCATGGCCACTGTTCTTTGGACTTATCATATTACCAAACCCACCTCTACCGATGCTCATGTTATTGTTTGGATTCGCCTGTCCGCTAATCACTGGCGATATGTAATCTTCTGGGTCCTGGTCAACATCTTGCAGTTTCCTCGTCAATTGAGGATCGTTATTCTTGATCATGTTCCCAGCACCACCTCTCCCTGTGGAAAACACCGGTTGTAGGAGATTTGGTGTTTGTGAGCCCTGCAGACCTTCCTTTGGATGAGGTTGTGAGCTTGTTGATTGGATGTTACCAGCGCCCCCTCGGCCGGTAGCAAAGTAATGTTTTGTCATTGTCGTAGCTGGATGCTATACCTTTGTGCGAGTCAGAAACTATATGGGACTATATCATCAAGAGATTGTAAATGAGAACAAGTTCAAGATTTCAAGCTTTTCAAATACTTTGAATCGGGCTTTCTGTCATAAACGGCTCTTCTGTGGTTTTTGATCACGAATTGCAAAAAAAAAAAGCTTGACGTTTTTTCGGGGCTCCGTAACCACCAGCCATTAGTTCACTATTTTACACCTACAAAAACGCTACAACAATCGACTAAAAGCTCTAAATCAAGACCCTGTCTCGTTTATATTAAGTTTTGATCACATGAAATCGTCTTCGTTAAAGTCGTCGTAGGTATCAACGGCAACATCGGCATCCTTTTTGAAACCACCACCCAAATTGGCTCTGGCCTTGGTGTTCTTCTTCTTACCAGCACCACCAGTAGCAGTACCACCAGTCTTGGCCAATCTAGCTTGTCTTTCTTGTTTTTCCTTCTCCTTCTGCAACAGATTCAATGTGGAGACAAGCTTCTTCATGTTGTCACCAGACAAAGGCTTGGATATATCTCTAACTAAATCAATAACTAATGCAGATGAGTAATTCAATGGACTTTGATCATTTAATTTGGTGATAGCTGGAGCTAAGGCTTTTCTCAATTTTTCATACTCTTGTTTGGTTTCAGGTTGGAACAATGGATGGGCTTCGAATGGAGTGTCAGCAGATAAGACTGGGGCGTCAGATTCTCTTTCAGCAGCTTCTCTTGCAGCTTTTTCTCTTGGATGTTCACCAACACCTAACCCACCAAATAGATCAGCAGCATTGTTCAGATCAGAGTCTTGTTCAGCTCTGCTTTGCAATGCTTTACGGGTCTTTTCATCAACTTTATCGAGGTTTGTATTAGTTGTGGTCTTCTTGCCAGCAGCTTTGCCCTTTGGAGCAGCCTTAGCCGCTGGTTTTGGAGCAGCTTTAGCAGCTGGTTTTTCTTCAGCATCCCATGATTCGGCTAATGGTTCATCCTCATCAAAGAAGTCATCATCCCATGAATCAGCGACCTTAGCATTACCAGAAGTAGTTGGCACGTCGAAATCTTCGTCGTCTATATGACACCCAGTGTTAGTTGACACAATTCCACAAACGCTCCAAAAATCAAGTGAAATCTTGAGCCCAAAGACACTAAATTTCACAGCTTTGAGCACAATTCAGTAGTGCTTACCCCAGGACATGTTTAATAAAAGCTAGCTCTATATTTTATAGCTCTCAAATCTTCAAGATCTAATGTTTTAGTGGCACTTGAATCTTTTTTTTTCAATATTACGCCAAAAAATCAAAAAAAGTCCAAATTTCGAGTTTGGCCACAAAACCAATTCGCGTAAAACACCACTAAAGCGCTTATCTGCGGGTAAATCTGTCATGAATATCAGGGTAAAGTATGATGGAGACTAAATTAGAACCTCTACTGACATTATATATATTCTGTCTCTACATCTTCTGTTTCAAAGATCAATACTTTTACTATGTATTGAGCTATTTTTGAATAATCAGATTTTTGGTATATCACCGTCTATCTATTAAACGCTCTTTCAATGGCCACTACCACGTTTAAGCTCCACAAATCACCTTCAATGCATGCTTGACTGAATACTGACTGGTCCTCAAAAACAAATAGCAGCTTCTCAAGTTTCACGAGGCTCTCAGAAACAAATATTAGGATATTCTGACCCTCAGATACTCTAGAAGCTAGCAGGAATGCCAAAGAAGCTTTAAGGGCAAGGGTTGAAACAGTAAACAGTTAGCATCAGCGACACAAACATCTTCATTCTACAAACATCTTAAACATATATAGAAATATTATAGCTCAGCATATAATGTACATTGCGCAAATCAAGAGATCCTCTTACAATCTGTTCACAACCTCATACAGCTTGCTCAGGAACTCGTAGTCTTTGCATTTGACATCAGAGCTCAAATCACAGTCACACTCTTCTTCAGTCGCTTCTTCAAAATCTGTAATCCAAGTTTGTTCGCCTGTGCAAAAAACCTTTGATACTGACAGTTTGTTATGATGAATATGAGCTTTATGTAAAGCCAATATTTGGTCTTCAAGATCCTTTACTGATGACAGTTTGAAAGGCTTGAATTGAGTTTCATAATGGTTGAAGAAAAAAAATGGACCAAAAAGCTTGATAGACTTATTAATTAATAGTTCACCAATACCATGCTTCAAGAGTGCTGGAATCCTAATAATACTACCCATATCACCACTATTCGACATTTCCTTATTGAAGGCTTGAATCTTTTCAATGAAACAACACTCATTGATGTATTTTTTCCACATACATCTAAAACTGCTATTGAGTCGATTTTCAGAATAATCCGTTGGCAGAATTTTTGGATCCCTCGAGTTCAGGTCACTTTTCCATACCAAGTTTGAGATTTGATACAGATTGTACATCTTTATAACCATTCCTCTTGTCTTTAGCAACACAAGTGATGTTTGATTAGTCTTTAAGCTTTCCCCTTCTAACATGAAAAAGTCCTGCTTGAAGTCATGAAATGATTTATACTGATATGCACTTAAGCTTTGGCATTCCTTGAAAATGCTATCTTCACAATCGTTATTGCTGGACTCGGTTTTTGATATCTTTCGTCTTCTTCTCCCACCACCCTTATCATTTTCATCTTCGTCGTCAAGTTCATCATCCTTGTTTGTGTCACCAAAAGTATCGCGAGCTCTTATTCTTGTGACTTCTGTATTCGTATAAGGTAAATCATATAGACCAGCTTTAGAAATCTCCTTGGAATATTCCGATAGGCAACGGGCTGACAGTGGACGGGTTGAACGTGGGGAACTATTATAATCAGCATTAAAGTGGAAATAACCATCTCCTTTTGGAAACATGTTACCGAGGTCCTGGTTAATGGACAGTAAACCGTCCATTATATTAAGACCAAGAAACAATGTAAAGCTCATAGTATCCCTTGTACAACCACCTTCAGACGACATGTTATTGAAGCAAACAATTTCCACTGGTTTCTTGAATTTTAACACTTGGTCTTTCCTTGGTAGATCTGAATATAATATTTCAAAATCAAAGTGAGGATTGCTGCCGAAATTAATGTAAAGAGAATTTATCAAATTACTAGCATAATAACTAGTTTTATTTTGGCTAATCGTATAGCCCAAAATTTGCCTTAATAATTTGGCCAGTTGTTCAAAATTTTCCAACGGTGAATTAAAGAGCTTGGACAATGCATATCCTTTGGTTTCCAAACCCAAGATATGGTATATACTTTCTTCATTGGCAAGGGCTAGCATAAGATCTTCGGAGCCTGAAAATTGTGAAGGAAGATCCACGGGGGCCTTTAAATTTAAATGATCTCCTAGTCCTTGAGTATCAAGCGTTGTTTTATTTTCTGGAAGGCATTTTAATCGGTCTTTCATTTGGAAAACACTGTTGAAAAAATCGTTCAATGGTTCGATAATCCCGTATACATTAGTACGTAAAAGGGCCTCTTTTGCATCAGCTTCAAAAACTCTTCTCTTTAACATAGTCCAGTACAAGCGTTTCGTCACCAGCATAACGGTATTTGTTCCTAATGTGTTAATTCTAGTTTGAATCATATCTTCGAGCATTTTATAATTTTGCTCGAAAGTTGATTTTGTAAGTTTTGTGATGCTTTCAAACTCGACTTTTCGACAATGATCCGCAAACTTCAGATGGGAAGCTGTGACATTTTCCCTAACAGATGGTGCCTCTGGGGTTTCTGCTCTTGGTTTGGCGTTTGTGATCAATAAAGGGAATATAAACCCAAATGTCCAAACCCGCTTGAAATATGGCTCACCTGTAGCCATAACCTCACTTTTGGTGTTTAGAAAATACTCTGCAATTTGTGCAACATCTATATCAGTATGAGTTAGAAACCTGAATACTATCGTGATAACAAGGGGAAGCTCAACATACTCATGAAAAATTGCTGTGGGTCGTTTGTATTTGCATATGTTCCTGCATCACAACGGAATATGTCCCAGTAGTTCATATCAAATAGTCTTTTCTCAAGAACGCTTTTGGTGTTTTTGATTATTATTTCACGGATTCTTTGATCTTCGAAATCGAACCTCAACATCTTCTTTATTGACCTCACTTATAACACTAAGAGTTGATATACTTGAAAAGAATCAAGCTCAAGTACAAGAACTTCTTTGACACAAAAACCCGCGAATTTCCCTTCGCTGGTGACTTTTTATTTTCTATGTACAACTTTTCAGATAGAAACTTGGTTTTAAAAGCTATACGAGAGGAATAAAATTGAAGCAGAGATTATTCTCAAGAGCTTGTGAATTTGCTTGTTATTATCCGTATTTCAATCACGGGACATCTGCTTCAACCACAACACGGCGCAATTGAAACTAATCAAACCGGAAGAAAGTGATTATGATAGTGATATTTCAACAACAACAAATCAATTGGGAAGATCTACAAATATAAGAAACTTGAGAAATCTGCCAATGACAAGCTCACATTTGTTGAACACAAATTATTATATTGAGAATCATACTTCTTCCTCAGTTGATGTCAATTTGGAAAATGGGTCAGGACCATTGGGACAGGCTGGTGCCAATCTTTTACAACAGAAAAAATCAAACTCAACATTGAACAATTCAAACACCAATACAATCACAAATGGGAGTCCAACATCGGGTTCAGGAGCCAGAGCTGTAAATAGTGGTGGACATGGACATGGACGTATATTGACATTACCGCAACAACTGTTGCATAATTTTGACAATTATGTTCAAAACATTCAAGCAGATTCTCCACAAGATGAAGATAGTGATAAACAAGATCCTCTTCGAGTTGATAAAAGTTTAGAAAACAAATTACTTCAAAAGTGATCTTCTCAGTGATTCTACACAGCAAGATAATAAAGTTGAAGAAGGAACTAGTGAGAAGTTGTTTAATAGAGTTGAGTATAAAGATGGTAATGTTCCAAGTTTCACCAATGCGATAAGAGAATTTTTAACATCCGGGTCCTTAGCAGCGATTGTTAATGATATGAATAATGATAGTGATGAAGAGATTGACGATGAAGAAGACATTGAAAGTGATGAAAACATCAATTGGTTTTAACATTAGTGGTGTATAGAGCTATTTTTACAGTTGGAGAGAATATAGCCTTGGTGCAAAACTAGTATAAATAGACAGGTCGTAAGTTCACTATTATATAGACGAGCCAAAGTCCTGGATGCTCGCTTCGCTCACAATAAGTCGGGTTTTGGACGTAGTTTGGGTACTTGAAGGGAAAATAAAGTAAAACTACGATATAAAAAATTCGCTAATAAAATATTATAGCTACATATTATTCCAGCATCAGCGACACAAACATCTACATTTTACGAAAATCTTAAACATACATAGAATGTTATAGCTCAGTATATAAAAATAATGTAAATTGCACAAAAACAATATTGGTTAAACATATATCAGAAACAAATATTAGGATATTCTGACCCTCAGATAATCTAGAAGCTAGCAGGAATGCCAAAAAAGCCTAAAGGGCAAGGGCTGAAACAATCAACAGTTAGCATCCATAAACATTTACACTTTACAAAGATTTTAAACATACATATATATATATGTTGCATTACCATAACCACTTTCATTACCATAACCACTAGTGGTTACCAGCATAGCCGGGTAAACCATTATCATAACCACTAGTGGTTACCAGCATATGACCATAACCACTAGTACTTACCAGCATATTACCATAACCACTAGTACTTACCAACATATTACCATAACCACTAGTACTTACCAGCATATATTACCATAACCACTAGTACTTACCAGCATATTACCATAACCACTAGTACTTACCAATATATGACCATAACCACTAGTACTTACCAACATATTTTCATAACCACTGGTACTTACCAACATGCATTTTCATAACCACTAGTACTTACCAGCATATTACCATAACCACAGTGTTCTCAATTCTTGTAATTATGAACAGTGAAATGGGTATACACTAGCACCTGTTGGTACTCACACCAATTATGTGCCAGCTAACACCATTGATATTGGTAATTGCGATTACGAACTGGGGGATTGTATCTACATAAGTGACTCAAGTGGGATAACGTAGGTTTCTTGCTCTACAAGTACAGCTCTTCATGAGCAATTTTCTCCGACGTCAACGGCTTCATGCTATTGATCAGATTCTACGAAAACATCCAATACCATAAAGCCAATAACAATTGAGCAATTAGGTATTTTTAGTAAATGATATATCCTTAACTTAAACAAATTGGCACAATTTTGCAAGCATAAGCTCTTCAGTGTAGGTGTGAATGTAACATCAAGCTAATCATCCTCAGTCCCTACAAGCTTATTTTCAGAATTCAGTTTCAAAACTATATGGTCCTTGCTCACCATTTTGCAATTGTGCTTGTCCATTGAGTGACCGTTACAGTGGACTGAGCAATCAACTTTCCGCTTTAAGCAGGAACATTTCTTTTCATGACAAATGGTTTTACATGTGCATGGTTTACTGAAGACTCGGATAAGCTTGTCTTTATGCTCAAAGCCTTCTTTTCTCATACTCTTAATATGTCTTGACAACTTCCCGAAACTTACAAGCTCCTGATTTAACAGAGCTTTGTCTTTCGGGTCAAATGTATAAACCTCATGCTGGTCATATGGGACCCTAAGTTCTTGCTTGAGAAGGCGGTCTTTCAGAAGACCGACCTCAGTTAGAATTTGATATTTCACTATTTGGGACTTATTATTTTTACCATCGCCATACTTCTTGATATCATTAATGTAACCGTGAGCATAATAGGTTGAATGGAAGTCTTCAACTGGGATACTGAATAGAATTTTGCTTCCTATTTCGAGTGCCCCTTTTGACCTAGGTTTTGAAAGACCGACCTTTGTTTTTGAAGTGCTTCTCGTTCGGGCCCCCATAGCTTGATTGATATACTTCCGGTTGTGAATCAGTGTGTCCTCGTGTTTTTTGTTTATTATGTGTTCCGAAGGTAGGTCTGTATTGAAAGCAAACCGTTCTTTAATTGTTTCATTTTCAAGTACCATGTAGTCACCGCGATCTCCCAGTTTTCTCTTCTTACATTTTGGGACCATA
The DNA here is from genome assembly GCA_030574735.1 of Hansenula sydowiorum. Taxonomy (NCBI): domain Eukaryota; kingdom Fungi; phylum Ascomycota; class Saccharomycetes; order Phaffomycetales; family Wickerhamomycetaceae; genus Hansenula; species Hansenula sydowiorum. Next base: position 50,729 of record JAJMFN010000001.1, read on the forward strand.
TCATCTTTTTCTATGCTTTCATTTTGAGCAGCATCATTACCCATTTTGTCTGGTTTGACCATTCCAGGAACATCTGCTTTTGTTTTATCATCCGCACTTTCATTGACACATGGTGTACTTTGAGAAGGAGTTGAGTTCACAAATTTGAAACCCATATCAAATTCATTATCCATTTCAAACTCATCATCCATTTTATCCAACGTGTCCATATAAACTTCTTCTTCAAAGTCTTTGAGATACTCATTCTGTAGCTGTTCGAAATTCTTCTGAAAGCTGAAAAACACATTTCTAGGGCACGTTCCAAGTGCCCTAGAATGGCACGTATTTATTGCCTCTGTGGCATCAGCTAAATAGGTCACCCAATTGTTGTCTTTGTTTTCATCAACCAGTAGACGCAATTTCTGCTTGAGCATCCCATTAGCTCTTTCCACGAGTCCTTGTGTTTGAGGTCGTCTAGGCCGGCCATGGACATGTACCACTTTGTAGCGCTCCAACAGACTTCGGAACCTAGAATTACAAAACTCTAATCCATTGTCCGTTTGTATTACCAAGGGATGACAAACGGTCTGAAAGAAATGTTTAGTCTTTTGAAAGACTTCCTCGGCCGTCTTGTTAGGAAGTGGATACGTCCATGAGAACCGGCTGAAGTGACACCGAATATGCAATATCCACTTAAGAGGCACTTCGGGACGGAGAGGATCATATCCAGGATCATTTCTTTTATCAACTAGATCTAACTGGATACGCTGCAGAGGAAAAGTGGTGATGATAGGAATTAATCGTGGTTCTGGTGGCTCATAATCCTTACCTTTTATTTTCGCACATTGGTCACACGTATTTGTATAATGGATGATCATTTCAGTTGATATATTGATGTAATCTTGGCTGATCCACCTTTGAATTGCATTAATACCCGTGTGTTTAGTTCGAAAGATGTGCACGTTTGCCACAATTTTATAGATCAATTTTGGATCTGCAATGAGTTTCGAGGTAGCTTTGTAATAAAGATGCTTAGATTTTCCAGAGAGCTTTACATAATTCTTCAAAGACTTGAAATGGTTTTGTAATGTACTGTACGACTTCTTGGATTTCAAAACGTCACTCAAATTAACTTTTTTGCAACAGGTTGATTCATTTTCTTTCAGATAATCAGTATAATGCTTCAGTGTGAAGTTGTAAACCTTATTGTGGAGCATTGACATCAAAAAATCAAAATCAGATTGACAGACTTGATATTTCTTGGAGCGGTGCCCTTCATAAAGATAATCAATAGTTTCATTTATGTATGCTTGATTGAATTCTTTCATTCTTTCAGCGTTGATCTTATCATTCAACTCTTCTGGAAACTTCATAAAATCTTCGTTAGATTGAAGATCAACGGTATCCAGAACCTTATCTTGCAGCATACCTTTCTTTTTTTTTTCAGGGGTTCCTTCAACAAAGACCGACTTGGGGATTTCAAGTGAGACTTCACAATTTTCCAATCCGTCTGATAAGGGCTTATTGAAGGTTGAAGAAGTGCTCATTTCCATCGACTGGATGCTACTTTCAACTTTTTTTCTCATACTTGCACCGGATGTGAGATCTGGGCGGTTTCCTTTGTGTGAAAACAGCTCAGTAAGGTCTGAAGTACCAAAATTTCTAATGGCAAAGAAAGAGTTTGCTAATACCCAGGGGCCACAGTCATATCCATTATGTTGCTGGTGTAGTGTCAAGAACGTGTTTGTAAATTGGAAATCCTGTATCTTTCCGTTGTTGGTTCCAAATTTTAATTGCAGTAAATGTTCACCAATTTGTTTGCCAACTTTGGCATAACCTTTGTAATCTGATTCATTGAATGACTTAGAATCTACAGCAGTATAGCACATAGTATCATTCTTGAATGATAAAAATGAAGTAAACCAATGTGTATTGGAAATGTTTGAAGGGAATATAATCAATAAATCAGTCAAATCGGTAGCTTGAATGATTTTGGAATAGTGATTCAAACCGTCTGAGAACATCAGTGAGGGATCAATGTTTTCTTTTATCATTTTGTGCAAGCCAGTGGCAACAATTGAATCAATCAAGATAATTTTAGGGTTGCTGTCACCATCAAATTCGTTCACTGCTCTGAAACGAACGTCATAGTCCTCATAGTTGAGGATTTGAAACCCATATGATAGATCATTGTCAGTGAACCAAAAATTGGAGCCAGCTACTTGGTCTGAAGAGGTACCCAGGTCTTTTCTTGTGAACTTGAAATCAGCGTTAAGTGAGTAGACAGTTTTCATTGTATACGTGATCTTGTGTATGAGATAATCAGATCTATATGTTGATAGTTCAGTATACACTATATAGAGCCGTAAAATGTCTCTAGTAAAAATTTTTTTTGTCCGATGAAAAACGAAATACTGTAGTATAAGAGGCTACAGTTCAGATTGCGTACGCCTTCAATATAGTACAATGTGTTCATTATCTATATTTGAAGCCGCTGTTATAGTTATTATGAAGAAGTGCAAAACTAGTGGTTACGGTAATATGCTGGTAAGTACTAGTGGTTATGAAAATGCATGTTGGTAAGTACCAGTGGTTATGAAAATATGTTGGTAAGTACTAGTGGTTATGGTAATATATTGGTAAGTACTAGTGGTTATGAAAATGCATGTTGGTAAGTACCAGTGGTTATGAAAATATGTTGGTAAGTACTAGTGGTTATGGTCATATATTGGTAAGTACTAGTGGTTATGAAAATGCATGTTGGTAAGTACTAGTGGTTATGGTAATATGCTGGTAAGTACTAGTGGTTATGAAAATATGCTGGTAACCACTAGTGGTTATGGTAATGGTTTACCCGGCTATGCTGGTAACCACTAGTGGTTATGATAATGGTTTACCCGGCTATGCTGGTAACCACTAGTGGTTATGGTAATAAGGTGGTTATGAACATGCGACATATATATAGAAATATTATAGCTCAGTATATAATGTGAATATTGCGCAAAAAAAATACACATGGTTAACATTTAAAAAAAAAAAAAAAAAAATATTATATATTATAATAAATATTTACACTTGATATGATTGCAGGTGTCAAAAATTGTTCAAAAATTAATGGATTTCATGAAAATTTTAGTCAAATTAGTCAACCATGTACTGTACCATATATATATATATAGCCAGCATATGTTTGAGTTTCATAGATTGATATATATCTGATGATAACCAGGTCCGTGTCTTTAAGGCATTCTGGCACCCCTAGGTGATTACTGGTCGTCAAATATTACAACTAGATAAAGAGAAACAACAGAGTCACAGATACCGAATGTCATGTGCTAGTTTCATTTCCAGCCACATCATAATTGTGTAAAATTTTCAAGTGTAAGCACTTTACAAAATTGATGGAGCGTAAAGATTTCGGAATTAATTTGTGATTTTCAGCACAATAGCTCTACAGTCTACACGGCTAGCTAACCCTATATCATCAAATATAGACCACAATTGAGCTTGAGTCCCAGTCGTTTGCACAGATAGCACAATTAATCATTTGCTTAGGAATTTTTTTTTACATCCAAATTGTATATGCTCGACTCTTTTTTGCATTCAATTCCTAACCTATTGTCTTGAGTTGAACATCTACGCATAACATGACTCTACAGCTGCATTCACCTGTATACGATGTGATCAAAACTCATCTTGAGCACCGAGGTGATGTATTTCTGCTCTCCAAAGTTGAAGGTCTGAAACACTGTCCGGCGAGCTGTTGGATCATACCATTTGAATATGGAAATTGATTGACGAGACTGGTATTATGAACCATGTAATCCACCGGAGACCTATTATATTGGAGACCTAGTCCAGGCTTTGCCTTGAGTAGATCGTATGAATTTTCAAAATGATTCTTCAAATTTCTGGCCTGAAGTTTCAATTCCCTGGAATCGTTCGCTTCAGATAAATCTGCCGGTTATTTGAAGTCGAGTAACTGCTTTCCAGATCTCGCGAGCTAATAAATTTCGGTATGTCTCACAAGGTCAGCGTTGTTGATTAGAATCATCACAATTATGAATAACAAGCACTACTACTCATCAAATCATCAAGATTCGATCCATTATACCGCTCGACCGTGAAGCTTTGAAGCACTCAGCAAATGCGTCAAAGCTTTGGACCCCACGAGACTCTCACCACCCCACGTAAAGACACCCACGAAGAACCAGTGGAGCCCTTCGGAAATGGGAAGCTCCATAGTAGTTAATGGTGGAAAGAGATAGAGGATTCCCCGTAAAACCGCAACTAGCGCTCCATCTTCTCGAAACAATAGCGATTGAATTTGCTGCTAGATAACAAGGATATATAAATACAACACTATAACTACCTAATTAACAGCAGACCCCATAGATAACAACCTAAACCGATTCATATTCATCGCATCAAAGAACTACTTCATGTTCCGAACAAAATGCTTCAATGCAAGCCGATTAGGCTCGAGGATTGCTCCAAGAACGCATCATTCGAAAAGGTTTTATACTTCATATAAGCCATCACCAAGCTACTTGAGAAACTCATTGATAGCCACTGGCTCTCTAATCACCACTGCTGCTCTTCTTTCCAAGTACAATGAATGTCAAATTTCAAACGATGACTCTAAAACCTCTCTATACCCAGTATCATCTACTACTAGTTTGAAAGATTTGGACCCTCCAACATACGGTACACTAGAAGATCTAGCTAAGGCTAAAGAGGAAATTTTGAAGATTGTGGGGGAGGACAATACTGCCAGTTCTAAATCTGATCTAGAGTCTCATGCCGATACTTATTTCAATTCGCACCATGCTTTGGATGGACAAAGCCCACAATTGATTGTTTTCCCATCATCAACTGAACAAGTTTCGAAAATTTTACAAATCACTCATAAATATCGTATTCCAATAATCCCATTTTCAGGTGGAACTTCTTTGGAAGGACATTATATTTCAACAACGGGGACTCCATCCATAACGTTGGATTTGTCGAAAAATATGGCAAACATTATAGAATTGCATAAGGAAGATTTAGACATTGTTGTTCAGCCAGGTGTTGGCTGGGAAGATTTGCATGATTATTTAAGTGAAAAAGGTTTCTTATTTGGTCCGGACCCTGGTCCTGGTGCTTTAATTGGTGGTATGATCTCCACATCCTGTTCAGGTACAAATGCTGCTAGATATGGTACGATGAAGGAAAATGTCGCAGGTTTAACAATTGTACTTGCAGATGGAACAATTATCAAAACGAAAAACAGACCAAGAAAATCAAGTGCTGGTTATAATTTAACCGGTCTAATCATTGGATCTGAGGGCACATTGGGGATTGTCACTGAAGCTACATTAAAGCTACATGTAAAGCCTAAAGAGGAGACCGTTGCAGTTGTAAGTTTTGATTCAATCAACGATGCATCGAATACAGTTACGGAAATTGTCCAGAAGGGTATTCAGGTTAATGCTATGGAATTATTAGATGATAAAATGATGTCAGTTGTCAATGCTTCCGGTCAAACTTCCAAAAAATGGATTGAAAAGACTACATTGTTTTTCAAGATTGGTGCGAATAATAAAAATGTATTAAAAGAATTGATTAATGAAGTTGATTCAATTTCCAAGATTCATAAATCATCAAATTTCGAATTTGCTCAAAATGATGAAGAAATTGAAGAATTATGGTCTGCAAGGAAAGTTGCCCTTTGGTCAACAATCAATCGAGGAAGACAACAAGACCCAGATATGCAAATATGGACCACTGATGTCGCGGTCCCCATCTCACAATTAGCCAAAGTGTTGAATGAAACTAAACTGGATATGGAAAAATCCGGTCTAACAGCAACACTGGTGGGCCATGCTGGAGATGGTAATTTCCATGCTTTTTTACTATACAAACAAGAACAGCGCTCAGTTGCCGAAGGATTGGTTGCCAATATGGTTAAAAGAGCCATTGACGCCGATGGGACTTGTACTGGTGAACATGGTGTTGGTTATGGGAAAAGAGAATTCTTATTGGAAGAATTGGGAGAAGAACCGGTTAATATGATGAGACGTATAAAGCTTTCGTTGGATCCTTTGAGATTGTTGAATCCCGACAAGATCTTCAAGATAGATCCGAATGATAAAGAGCATTGATTAATGAAAAAACTTTCCATCTGACTTGGCTTTTGTAGTGGGTAATGGGTTCAAAAATCTAAAACCAATAACCCAGCAATCTCTTCCAAATGTTGTGCGTCTAAAACATCACCGATCAATTGGTTCTGTAATGCGGATTCACCATTTTTAGTATTTGCATCTTTTGGATTTTCTCGAACATCATTAGCTCTTAATATAGCTTCTCTAATAAACATCTTCAAGTATTCAGATGATAATTCCAATGTTTGTCCAGTGATTCTTGTATCATCATGTTCAAACACTGCCGTTTGAAACAATCTTGATAGTGTTGTGATAGGGATCCTAGTCTCTTCGTCTGACATCTTTGCTTTAATCGATGGGTCGTTGTGGTATATCGTAGTTTGTTGTTATTGTCTTGATTTTTCTGACGCGTAACTTTAGTTGCGATTACAAACCCGGACACTCTGACAGATGAGCATAAATTTTCACACCAAGAAAACAATGATTTACATCCAGATGAAAGAACACTTGATTACAGGACGCTGTAGATCCACAAGATTCGAATATAACTCATTAGCTCATTAATTTCGACTTTTTGAAAAGTCGCGCATTATACATCCCCCATTACTTCTCGAAAGATTTAATCTTCAAAACACACCAATATCCTGAGCTATAAAACTCAGTCTTGACAGTGATAAAGATTGGAATATCCACCAAGTTCACATGATCGTCTGTTGAGGTATCCAGGTCAATGTTGATTGGAACAATACACCAATTGACACCATGCTCTTTGACATCGTATTCAAAATTCACCTTTGCCCTATTCATCAATTCTACTCTTCCAATCTTTGTGTCTCTGGAGAGTAACATTGTTGGAATTGTTTTCACAAATCCTTCCATTTTTGAAGAAGGTTCCGGTTTAGCACCCAATGAGATCTCGGAAATTGGTAGATGAACTTTATGCGTTGTACCTGGGATTGTTGAATAAGATGAGATTGTCAAATTCATAGCAACTTGTTGTGGATTTTGGAAAGATAGCATGTATCTGTTTTCTATTTCGAGCCCGTGCAAATGAATTGTTGGGAAATAATCGATGGCGTTTGATAGTTTATAAAACTTGGAAGATGCAATCTCTTTATCCGGTTTCATCAATGAGTTTCTGCACGCCTTGCAACGTTTAGATATTTTGGTTATTAGCCTTGTAGGATTTGGCGGGATTTTGTCTCTTGACTTTGTAGGGATTGTTGATTTCATTGATTGTTTGTAGCTCAACACATTTGAATTTGAAGTTTGCTCAGCTAAAAACTTGACATTTGCAAGATCTTTGCCTCGATCTAATTTCGATATAGCATCTCTTTTGATGAATTTATCCAAATCAGCCTGCTTCTCCTCACTTAGGTGAAGTTTAGACATTTGCATTGTCATATCTTTGGAAACTTCGAATTTACCCAGTGATAGTTGTTTTCTCTGAATATAATACATTTCTAACTTAGAGAATTTTTGCATTTCATGGGTTTGATTCACTTGAGACTTGACCACCCTTACCAATGCTCTAGGTTTATCCAATTCACCAGTTTCCCAATTCCATTCACACTGTGTACATTTCATCTTGTAATTCCTGACGATTTTCGATTGATGGATTGTTATATTAGAATCACAAACGGGACAATCAAAGCAATTTCTTGAACAAAAACTGTATTCTGGTTTCATCTCCAAAAAGCATTTGGGGCAGTATTTAACCACGATTTCTGGCTCCACACATTTTCGACATTTGACACTTTGACAATGTTCACAAAAATTCAAGTATGATAATAGATGATGAGTATTTCGATCTGTGATTGTATGAGGGTATGAATCCAGCTGGTTCAACGGGTCTATTGCAGCGCTGGACTCCAACGGCTCACTGCAAGGACAGAACACAGCAGCAACCATCACCACAAAGACAGCAGACAAACAACTGAAATGGTGAGCTTACATAGTTAAAGATCATAGACATCTATTCGCGAAAGAAATTGAGGAATTTGGATTCGCGCGCTCGGACCGGTCAATGGAAAAGATTAAAAAAATATGACAAGTTTCCATCAGAAGACATAATTACCAAGCAATAATTGTTGAATCTGGACATTATAGCTGATAAAATGGGACTGGCATCTTCTAAATTGGTGGACTCTCTCACAGAGGGTACAAACTGTATGTACTGATTGCGCTGACTTTTTCTCATTGGGTTTAAAAATTATTTGAGTACTAACTCTTGGCTTAGTTGATCATGAAGAAATCGATCGTTTACGTAAAAGATTTATGAAATTGGATAAAGACAGTTCTGGTACAATTTCCAAAGACGAGTTTTTAGCCATACCTGGTGTTGCTAGCAATCCATTAGCTTCGAGATTAATTGAAACGTTTGATAAAGATGGTAGTGGAGATGTTGATTTTAAAGAATTTATAACGGGGTTAAGTATATTTAGTGGTAAAGGGTTAAAAGATGATAAGTTAAGATTTGCATTTGAAATCTATGATATTGATAAAGATGGATACATTTCCAATGGTGAATTGTTTATTGTTTTGAAGATGATGGTGGGGAAGAATTTGGATGAGGATCAATTACAACAAATTGTTGATAGAACAATCATGGAGAATGATGTTGATGGTGATGGACAGTTGAGTTTCCAAGAGTTTAAAAGAGCTGTTGAAGATACCGAAGTTGCAAAAACTTTGACATTACAAAGTTTTTAGTAAACAAGTGAGGCCTGTATATTATTGAAAATGAATCTTGTTGAGTTTAACCATGCCTGTAGTCTTGTTCATTTTCAGGTGATATCCAATTTTATGTTAAGCACGGTGGCATTCATAGCATTCACCCTCTTCAGATCGACTGTTCTTCGATCTAGAGCCTTGTAGGAATTTGAGACATATATACCGATATTGAAATAACACACTACTTGTTGAGATTGCCAACAGAGGAACACGTAATGAACATCAGTTTTCATGAGTGATTTGAGATCATAGTTTCGGGCGATTTGCACACTTTTGGAGTGAACGGTTGAAAGTGCCAACTGTTTAGCCGTCAGCTTACCAACATAAGCTGAGAATGTTCATGTGTGCGCATTAGTCAAGTCCGAGATAATGTATGAGCTATTTTGTCATTTCCAATGGCCTCTTACATCTATTATAGTGTACCAAGGCTATTTAAACTCTGCTACATATCAGAATTACCAAACTCTGACTAAAAGCAACTGAATAGAGATAAGTTTAAATAATCTTTGTATAGTTTGAATATCTTGCAAAAAGGCTCAAATGAACCAAAGATTGCTTAATTTGTAGTCGAAAGGTCGTCCTTATGTTAGTGGCAGGTTCAAAAGCAGAGTTTAGGCAGAGCATTCCGCTTAAGCTCTTTCTGAGCTCTAGGCAGGAAGTCTGCTCAAGGGAGCCTAGAGGATCTCTTCCCAGCAGGCCCGCTAACTTCCTGGCACGCGCAGCCTGCTGCGTCTGGCAGCCGTTTCCTGCCTAGCAGCTGCCTGGCAGCTGCCTAGAGCCACTTTTCTGTGCAGAGATTGTCGCAAGTTTCCCAGATGTTTCACGATGAAACAGTTGATCAATTTGGCAGGCAGCTCTCGGAATTATTACGAGCGAAAATAAGTACGAGAAGCCACCAATAGCACGTCCTACTCACCAACAAGAGAAGGCTCCTGTGCTTCAAAGAACCATGGTCTATGGTCGAAAGCTCCAAGCTCAAGGTTTTGGCACGAGATTAACCCTTCAAGCGTCGTAATTTTCCTCGGGACACGTTAGGTCAGATTCGACAGCAGGGACCCACCTATACGTTTACTAGTACTCTCGATAGGTAGAAGAGATCCCACTTAGACAGTTTATAAAAGTGAAGTGTTAACCTAGTACTACTAGCCCAGTACTACTACTTTGCAATATGTCCAGTTTTCCAAACTCATTATTTTTTTCGTTGGCGCCTTTCTCGGTTACTGAAAATTTGGGTTGTTTTAAGATGAAACAAATTTAAACCTGAGCCAACATTTGAAAAATTTATCCATATTACCAATATATATGAATTTCTAATAATCGTAGCATGCAATCTAAATCTTGCCCATCTATTAACCGCATATATATGAAACGTTAAGGTGCTGCACACTGCTTCGAAATCCTGTAGTAAGGTTGCAAATGAGGTCGCTGCTTGATTAACGTGGTAAGATTCAACAGGTTTTAAATATATCAAAAGATCCTCATTTAAATATTTGATACATCACTTAATATTTTAATTTACCATACAAAACAATTCAAAATAACATTGAACCATAACAACGCTGCTACTGTACTATACTCCATTACCACCACCAAATCGCAAGATTATCCATCATCCACCATCCACCTACATCACCTTCCCAAAATTGGGATCCACATACCACCACCATATCAACACTTGATTAAACCATACGGAAAGGTGAAAAAAAATCTTGATAATCTAATTAGGATCATGACATCTGAACAACATCAATACCATGATGATCGTTCTCAGACTCCTCAAGAGGCAGATCAATCTTCAAGAGTGAAGGAAAATGAAGAATTTAATCAACAAATCCATCCAACATCACAAAACTATAACATGAATACACCATTCTCACCACATTCAACCATTACAGATCTTTCCCAAATCCCATCATATGAAATTGAAAGATTTTTACCATCAAATTTCCCACAGACTATACCGAATCTTGATTCAAATGGTAATATAATACCTGGTGAAAAAATCCCATTAAGAAGACAAATTTTCAACGATAAAGAGATCCTAAGACAAGTTTTAACAAAGCCTAAAAAGGGGGTTTATATGTGTAGTCATTGTGACTCTGTTTTCTATACACTAGGTGAATTATTGGATCATTTTGATACATATGACGTTAAAAGACCACATAAATGTTCTCATCCAGATTGTCCATGGAAAATTATTGGTTTCAATAGAGTTCGTCAATTGAACAGACATGAATCTTCGGTGCATTCTACAGATAAAGAATTCAAATGTCATATATCAAATTGCAACAAGAAATTTGGAAGAGTTGATCTATTAAATCGTCATTTGAAAAGTGTTCATGAAAATAAAAATTCAAGATTTAATAGAAAATTATCAAGAGATCATACATCGTCAACAATACCTCTACCAACTTCTAGAAATGGTTCACCAACAGGTTCTTTCAGCTCGGTAGAAGACCATCATCATCCAAGAGATGATACAACGTCTCCACATCAACAATTTCAAGAATTACATTTTTCAACCATTACACCATCCTCTTCGTCTTCTTTATACACCCAAGATAACCATCCAACACGCACCAGTTCAACATCAACGTCGTTCAATCAAGAACAACGACAAAATTCAAAATATAAACATACCATTGAATTCCTAACTGATATACCGACAAATCCAAAGGATAAATCAGCACGGCATGACAACCAGTTTTGAAACCCATCTTGCTTATACTTTATTTCTTCACAAAACTCACACAACACATTGTAATATATTTCAAAGATCCCATTTATAGCATAATTTGTATGATTATAGTTTGTTATTAGTTTTATCAGTCCTTCACACCACCTGTCAGAATATGTTGAGAACAAAAGCAAAAAAAATAATAATGTTCAACAGCTTTACGATATTTGATTCAGAATACACAAAATTGCATATTAGAATAGCATATAGCTTTTAACATTTGTTTTGAAATTCAAAAATACATCTTTCCAATAGTTTTTGAAGTAGTTGTTTTTAAAAACCTTTATTTATGACTTTTTGACCAACGGAAAATTTTTTTCCCACCCCCTTGATCGGTATATACAAGACAGTTAACAGCAACAACAAATGAAATGAAATTACTTTAGATCCATTAAGCGATTTCTTCCTTATGAGTTTTCAAGCTTCTCTTCCCATCAATTCTTCAAACTTTAGCCACCCTTTTTATCTATAAATGCCTCTTCTCTCAACTGTTTGTTTTTCTCTCCTTCCTGGAACTTGAGATCCCAGAAAAAACACCACTCGAAAACTCCTTCAAAAGTATTGGAAAAATAATCATTTCAAATAACCGTCATCATAAACATACAACTTATCAATGACTCTATCATCAACAGCAATTTCCTGAACCCACTCAGAACCTTTTTCTTTACCAGCCTCGACCCATTTACTTGGCCATTCGTCCTCTTCTCCCTTCGCCAATGACAAGTCGTCTCTGGTGAACTTACGTCTATGGCCTTCCACAAGAGCAGCGGTCAAGCGACCATACTCTTCAGTGAGGAATCTTCTGGTATAGAACCTATAGATTCGGATAGGGAAGTTGAAAAACCCTTGGAGATAATAGACTGGGATGACCAGGATTGGTTGTTGGAAAAATGGCGAGACATGTGTGCTTGTTGGGATTTTGGTATCGAGTTGGAATTCAGGTGCCAATGGAGCTTTGGAATAATTTTCCACAGATATGAACGGTAAAGGAACCGGTAGTTCTTCAGGTTTGTCTTCAGATTTGTCTTCAGCTTTGTCTTCAGGTTTATCCTCTTTAGATTTATCTTGTTCAGCTTGTTCCTTCAATGGTGATTGAAGTTCTGTTTCAGGATTGACTGCAGATGCCTCTCCATTCACTCCAACAGGAACATCACCATTGACTTTATTCTCAACATCTGCAATGGTTTCAACATCAGGTGCCTTAAACTTTGCATTATGCTCTTCAAATTCACGATGTTCCAAAGGTTTTTCAATAGGACCCAATAATCCTTCGTGTACACCATGAATATATTCTTTATAAGCACCTCTACCAATACACAAGACACCACCATTGGCTGAAGGATCAGCAATATAGCTATCTTCACTTATAGGTTCATCATCCTTATGAATGTTATTATAGAACACACCCAGCACATTTTTCATTTTCAAATCATCAGTGAATTTTTTGGCAGTTAAACCTTCTTGATCGATTGATGGAGACCTTTTCAAAGTTATCCATCTTTTAGCCTTGTTATACCATCTATTACCAGCCTCCAATTCCCTTTTGTCTTGTTCATTTTGTAAAATTGCTCGACGTAAATGTCTAATATCAGCAGCAACAGTGCTTCTAATAACACCTTGTCTACTAACAGATTTCACTTCAAAATCAACACCACCAGCATTCAAAACAGGTTTCACATATTTTCTGAAAACGGCCATTGATTCATCCAAGAAATCGTTTGGAGGTGGAGCAATATAAATTGTGATTTTTCTTGATAATTCATTTGATTTCAGAGGTTTAGCACCAAATTCTGCAACTCTTTCCATCCATTTTTTCCTGATTTGAGTTTGTTGATATTTGTCGTAAAAAACACCACCAACAAGACCAGACGTAACAGCCCAGAAGATCATCCAGTTTCTCGATGGGAGTCTGATTGCAGGGATCCCCATTGCCTTAAAGGCAGGATTGGACCATCCTTTCGATTTTGGTGGTTCTACTTTGTTCGTAGTGGTGGTGGCAGCGGCAGCATCAACAGCAGCAGCAGTCTCCAGCGGTTTGGGCTCAACTATTTTGGCGCTATCAACCTTCGTGTCCACTTTGGGTGGTTCCCCTTGAGTATTGGACATTCTTCAACCTCAATCAGCCCTTGGTCCTAGCACTTCTCTCCAACTGCTATTCTTCTTCCTCTTAGAGATTCCAATACTTTAAAAAAATCGGGTTTTTCTCATTCTGCCAGATTTCAACGGGCCGCTTATCAAATTCCGCGAAAAGAAGAAAAAACGTTAAGAAAAAACTGAAAGGAGCCAGCGAAGAAAAGCCAAAGATTAAAAGTGAAGAATCGCCAACGAAAACGAAAACAAGGAGGAAACAACACTCTGTACATCAACAACAACCCATTTGTGAAACTCTAACCATCCAGGGGCTTATCTTCAGTGCTTACTTGATCATATAGCAGTGCCAATAAGTATATGGGAAACGCTGCCTCTCAGGATAACCCTCGCTTATCTGACCACCACACACCAGGAAGTCCAAGTCACACTTCCGATCAAAGCCACGAGAAGGGGCAAAGTAGCCACCATCACAAGTTCCCGTCCCATCAGAAGAAAGAAGATACTCCTGAACAATCCAAGTCTAAGACGCATCCACTATCAAATTCCCATCCGTTGTTAACGCGCTCAAGATCACCAGGAGATTACACCACAAAATCACAAAGTACCACTTCAACAACACGAATTATGGGTCACAACAATACAGATCATAATGGCGACAACAGTCATGTGGAGGACACCCATCACGAAGAGGGCAATGGTGCTCCAATATCACAACACACCGAAAACAACTTATCCGCTCAAGATGTCACCATGAGGGATTCAAGCGCCTCCAATGTTAATCTGAACTCTCAACCTTCGGCAATGAACATCGACACTGATTTGGATCAACAACAAGCCGCCGTAGACGACACGGAGGAAGACTCACAAATTGAACATCGTCAACCAACTCCAAGAAGGAGATCTACAATCAGATTGACTGATGATCCAGAATTTGAGAAATTGAAATCTAAAAGAGAAGCTTATAATTTAACTCCTGATTTAAACAATGAGGAATCAATATCGAAACTAGAAGACCATAATAACACAACGGATAACGAACATAATCATAATACAGTCCCATTTGAAATACAGTGGGTTCAAGGCGGTGAAAATGTGTTTATCACAGGTTCCTTCACAGGTTGGAGAAAGATGATTAAATTGACTAAAGAAGCAGATGACAAATTCTCAATCAAATTGAAATTACCAATTGGTACACATCGTTTTAGATTCATTGTGGATAATGAGCTACGATTCTCTGACCATTTACCAACAGCCACTGATCAAATGGGCAATTTTGTCAATTATATTGAAATTCAACAACCAGATGTTCAAATGGGGACAGATGACCAAGGTCAAGATTATGATGAGAAATCACAGCAGCAGCAACACGCTCAGCAACAACAGCATGACGATTCTCATAAGAATAGAGATCGCCAAGACTCAAACCTGGGATTAACTAATGACGATGATGATATGGGTAATGGGTACACAAGATTTCATGAAGAAACTTCTTCAAGACCAAAATTGAATTACATTAGTGATATTCCAGCGGTTTTCACAGATCCATCAGTAATGGAACAGTACTACTTGACCTTGGATAACAATGCTCAAAATAATCAAAATCAAGCTTGGTTAACCCCTCCTCAATTACCTCCACATTTAGAAAGTGTCATTTTGAATCAATTTTCAACAACCGATAAAAGTAACTCAAGTGGTGCCTTACCAATCCCTAACCATGTCGTGTTGAATCATTTAGCCACCACTAGTATAAAACATAACACATTGGCTGTTGCTAGTGTGGTGAGATATAAGAGAAAATACGCCACACAAGTTTTGTATGCTCCATTGCAATAAACTCTCAAGTAAAAAAAGAAAAAAAAATTGTCACATAGAGAATTCCTAATATTTCGTTTCAATCTTGTTTATTATTTAATTTTAATGTCATGACGGTGCAAAAAAGACCAGAAGAATATATCTGATAGATTTTGATCTGTAGATTTCGAATTTGTTGCCATAGTGACACAAAATTAATGGCTGACGTAAGCTTTTGTTTTGATTTCGAATTTTACCGCGCAAAAAAAAAAAGATAGATGAGATCAAGATTTTGGTACAAACAAACATCAGAAACGGAGAGACTAGCATTGCATTCAAAGTCCAGCTTTTTATTTTGAGAGGTGGTACTCAGCATATAGCAAGATAGCATTGGAATAGCTGATACCGCTGTACAAGGATTGCTCGATTACCGTGTTGAGTTCTGTTGTTTAAAAGAGCACGCGCGTTTATTTATATTATAGTGCAACTGCATTTCATTTCAAAACAATTTGGCTGGTTATCAGAGATCTGTCATATCTTTAAAGGTTTGGGGCTGGCCGGGAGAAAGGTACTATTCAAGAGGTATGAGCTTGCCTTCAGCTTCGAGAGAATCTTCTGTGACGGTAGCGGTACGAGTAAGGCCTTTTACACAACAAGAATCTACACATTTGGTTGTTAACAAGGAGGAGCAATTTTTCCTCGGAGATGGAGCTTTAACTTTCCAAGATGGTGCTTCAAATGATAAGGAAAATATACATCATCCCAAAAGATTTGCTCCCAAGGGGCTAAGGAAGATAGTGGACGTTGTTGATGATAGAATGTTGATTTTTGATCCCCCTGAAAATAACCCATTGGCTAAAATATCCAAAAATGTATCAATTCATGGGAAACGTACTACAAGATTCAAAGAGCACAGATTCGTCTTTGATAAGTTGTTTGATGAAGGCGCAGCACAGGAAGAAGTTTATCACAACACAACAAGACCTATATTGGATAGTGTTTTGGATGGGTTCAATGGAACCGTGTTTGCATATGGTGCCACTGGATGTGGTAAAACTCACACTATTAGTGGTACTATAGATTCTCCTGGTATTATCTTTTTGACAATGAAAGAGTTGTTTGAAAGGATCGATGATTTGAAAGATACGAAATTGGTTGATGTTTCACTTTCATACCTGGAGATTTATAACGAGACTATTAGAGATCTAATGGAACCTGATGGTGGGAAGCTGCTTACTTTGAGAGAAGATGCCAATAAGAGAATTAATGTGAGTAATTTATCAAACCATAAGCCACAATCAGTGGAGGATGTGATGGATATGATCATTATAGGGAATAGAAATAGAACAAGCTCTCCAACAGAGGCAAATGCCACCTCTTCAAGATCTCATGCTGTGCTACAAATTAACGTGACTCAAAAAAACAGAACGGCTGATGTCAAACAAGACCATACATTTGCAACATTATCTATAATTGATCTTGCCGGGAGTGAAAGAGCAGCAGCAACGAAAAATAGAGGTCAACGTTTACACGAAGGTGCAAATATCAACAAATCGTTGTTGGCATTGGGGAACTGCATAAATGCCCTATGTGATGTTAGAAGAAGGAACCATGTTCCTTATAGAGACTCAAAATTAACCAGATTGTTAAAATTTTCATTAGGTGGGAATTGTAAAACAGTGATGATTGTTTGTATAAGTCCTTCAAGTCACCATTATGATGAAACTTTAAACACATTGAAATATGCCGATAGGGCAAAAGAAATCAAGACAAAAGTATCAAGAAATCAGCACTCTCTAAACAGACATGTTGCTTCATATTTGAAATTGATCACTGAACAAAAACAAGAAATTGAAGAGTTACGCAAAAGGGAAGGCCTTGTGATACAACAAGCTGTTGAAAGACATAATAACAAAAAGGATAGAGTGCAAATTGGTGTTTTAGAATTCATTGACAATTTAAAACAAAATTTGAACTCAAAAAAATTTCAACATTTGAAACTGAAGAAGTCATCCATATTATGCAAAAGAAAATTGTTATTATTGCATCGTGGTGAATTGAACAAATATTTGAAAAGTATACAAGGTATTACTGATCCAATCTCAGAGTTTGAGAGTGCATACAACTCTATTGAGGATCTGGTACAGAGGATATCAGTGAAAGTTCAAGAATTGGAAACATTGTATGATGAAGAGACTGAACTTGATTTGATCTTGTCTGGTTCTGCAAACAGCGGGATAAGGAAACTTGCAGAACTTGAGGCTTGGTCCGATTATGATAAGGTCATTTTAGACACCACACTATCTTTAATGAAGGATTCAGTCGAAGGTGCAATTATTCATAATGCTTCATTAGCATTCGACAAAATTTTGTTTTCTGAAACTTTTATGACTAATTTAAAATGTATTAGTGAAAATCTGTTCAATATCATCAATCAAATTGCACATTTGAAAAATGTTTCTTCAGAATCTGATACAGTTCAAGGTGAATTAGAACTAATACTACGAGAATTTTATCAATCATTTGATGAATCTTTAAATGAAATCTTGAACATTGATTCCAAGTTTGAAAAATTCGTTGCTCAGCTGCAATATGATTTGACTTCGGAAATTCAAATTCCAACTTCTCCAATCAGACAAATAGCAAGGGCAAGAACTTCATCCCCATACAGATCTTCACCAATTTCCAAAGCTTCTCAAATGAATATATCCAAGATTACCAAGAGTACATCTTCTCCATTGAGACCACCAATTACAAAGGCCAAAGCTATCAAAAAAGTCAGATGGGATGTTCCTGATGAAGACAAGGAGAACATTGATGCTGATTCTGATATTAGTATGGATGATCTTGCCAAAGATACGGATAAACTAGAAATGCATTCGTCAATGAGTGTCACCAATGAGGATATGCTGGAACAAAGTTTTTCCGAACTAGAGCAAATATTATCAGCACCTAAAAAGAGGAAATCATTGACATCTAGATCCTTACAACCAAGTACAAGAAAATCATTGAATGAATCAAATGGTGAAATTGTTAAAGATGCGGTTCCCAATGGGCTTGGTGCTCCTATAAGATTGAATGATATACTGACAAGTGATACCAAGGGAAGCGAATAGTGAATTATTTTTACAGCACTCATCAACTAGTACATAAATTACATAGTTTATAATATAATGAAGTTAATGACGGGAATTTTGAATTGGAAAGTAGCCATGTAAATCTACAAATAATTTAATTCCCTGATGTGTGCCAATATAAAATGCACACATCCAAACACATAGTATATATTAATATTCCGATACGAGCAGCAATAATTCAGATGTTTGGAAGTTAAAAGTGAAAGAACAAACACGAAACAAAAAAAGACAACATTGTAAAACCAAAAGGTGCAGTATAGTAATATAGTAATATAGTAAAACAATAAAAAAAAATATAACTCCAAATGTATTGTTGTCGAAATAGAGACTCAAAATTATGATTAAAAGCAAAATGAATTAGCAAATGAGTCTTAACGAGGACGACCATCAAAAAGTTGGAGTAATCACAAACAAAAATGAATTTTTTTTTATTCAAGTAATGCATCATCAAACCAGATGATTACAATTGACTTGTTTTTTTTGGGGATTTTTTTTTAAAGACGAAAACAGTTGTAGAATGGGGGTTTTTTTGAAGTTTTTTTTTTTTCAGTAAATAAAAAAAGCAAAATGTATAATTATATCAAAGGACAAAAAGGGCAAAATAAATCTTCACTTTTTTTTAAATAAAAATTGACAAATGTATAAAAAGAGATTTGATTAGAATTCAACAAGCGGCAGCAACGTTATATGACCAATCAACTGTTCTTGTTGGGGTTGTGCAAAATTGACATTGGCAATAAAGCATTTTTTGATAAGAGCCAGTTCTTGAACAATACTCTGGTGCTTGATATGCGTAATTTTTGTGACAAGATGGTGCATAGTTTTTAAAGCCACGAGGTTCAACAGCGTTATATGGAGTTGTTGAATTTGTGCTATAATCACCATACCAGGTATTATCAGAATAGTTATTAAATCTTGATGGAGAATGATCTCTTGGTGAGAAACGGGATGATGAGCTTGATAAGATTGGTGAAATTGGTTCACGAACTTGTCTTGGTTGATATTGAAATGAATTATTATGATTTTCAACATATTTATTGTATTGAATCATTAATTCGTCATATCTTTCCATATTCACATCGTGTAATTTCCAGTCAATCAAGTTTAACCAACTAACTTCAAGCATGTTGATAAGTCTGACATTCAAACCAGTGGCATCAGACCATGATTTGTTTGTAAAAGTGTTGTCATCATTGGCCTTGTTGGCTAAAATTAGAGACATTGCAACAGTTTGATAAATTTTATCATCAGCACTGTTTGAGAATGCATGAGGATCCAACTCATATTGTTGTAGAATGTAATAATTTGATAAGATTAATGAAGATAATGGTAATCTTGTGGCACTTAAAACAGCTTTCAAAGAACCAATAAATTTTTCATTATCAGTGTCACTTCTGCCAAATAATCTAAAGGCCAAATAAGTAGTGAATTTGGTCATAATGTTCAAATCATAATCCAAAACAGATGAAACCCCTCCAGTGACAGCTTCTGGTTCTTGAGCAGCAACAGCTTGTTGTTGTTGCTGTTGCTGTTGTTGGGCCATATGTGGATGAACTGGTGCTTGGTAATAGTTGTTGTTATTATAAGCATAAGTATTTCCTTGAACATATGGATTAACAGCTGGTGCAGCCATCATTGGTGGTGGGGCATACATTTGTTGATGAGCATTCATCATTGGAGCTTGTTGATAAACTGGAGCGGCAACATTTGATGGAATGTATTGGTTCTGATAATAACCAGTTGGGGCTATAGGTTGTTGTTGATAACCGCTCACGTATGAGTTTTGTTGATGCTGAGCATCGTATGGTTGACGGTAACTGTAAGCAGTAGCCATTTTCTAAGATGTTATTATAGTTGGAATTTTTTGTTTTGTTGTTTGATGAGATATCTCGTGTAATTTGTAAAGTAACTTAATACAACAAACTAGGATTGATTTCTCTTAGAATGAAGGGTCTTCTTCTTTATGTTATCGTGTAGATAATAAATTGATTCCAACTCCGTAAAAGTTTTTTTTATGTTGTTTGACGATGACTTAATAAAAAGCTCGTCTATTAGTTGATTCTAAGGTTATTTCTTGACTTTGATGACAAAGAGAATAAATGAAGAATTGTAGTTGTTTTGTTCTTTTGGCTTTTTTGTAGTCAAAAAGTTCTTTTTGAAGAGTAAACTTGAGATGATTCAATTCCAGCAAAATGCTTTTCAAGAAAAATTCTCAGAAATTGAAACAGCAGCAGAAACCAGGCAAAAAGTCGAGTATCAGGAATAACCACACGTAATGATGCGACTAAAGTGATACCGCTGTGTTGACAATAGTTTTCGTCGTAGCGCTCTCTTTATTGCTTGCTGATAATCACTTGCGCGCGCCTCTCGGTGGTGCTTGAATGACAAATAAGCGGGAAAAGCTCTCGAGTTGCACTTCTATCAAGAAGATGTTCAAAATCAGGTTTCCAGAGGCGAGAAGTATGAGTTCAGGCCTGTATTTTATCTTTGTAAAATAAAACAGGAAAGCACAGGATTTGAAAAGAATGAGTTGGTCAACAAAATGAGATAAATTAGTTAAAAGTTTACCGCTGTTCGTTTTCTCTACAAAACTTTTTTCCTTTATTTTGGAATCGCCAAAACTGGCTGTGCTGCGGCGCGAACCAGCAAAATTTTACTTCCGGGCGCCTCGGGTCTCCACTTTTTAGTGCGAAAAAGAAACCAGGGCTGAGTTCCGGCTGGAGGAATTACCACATGTGGTAAGTTCGGGGGCAGCATTCTAGTATCAGCATCTAATTTATGAGACAGCTTCTCGACTTCTTTGGCACATAATAAGCGGTTTCAAGATTTGGAGACAGAGTGCAAGCCAGAGAGCTTTGTGAAAGAGCTTGGAAGTGGAAGTTAGTAATAGTGAATATTAGAGATGCAATCTTTCGTGTCGCCGGCTGTCAGAAGATCCAACTTGAAGAGGATCGAACCTTTAGTCACTGAAGGCTCTCAGCCGTTATCAAGAATCAAATCTTCAAGCGCAGTGACAAGTGATGGGAAGTTCTTTCTCTTTGGTGGGTTTGACGAGGATGATAGTTGTAAGTATATGTATTGGGGAGCAATATGAATCATGTCAACAGGTTACTAACTATCTCTCTTTCCAGTGGATGGAAGCGTTTATATCTTGGATATTCATTCAAATGTGTGGAGCACTCATAAGCAAGATCAAGTTTACAGAGAAGGACATTCATCATTATTTATAGGGAAGGACCCAGATAACAACGAGGAAACAATATTGGTGTATGGAGGTGTCCCTGAAGAATCAAACAATAGCCATTTCAACCATTCACAACTGATCAAGTATTTTGTCGATAGTAACGTTTGGCAATCCGTTGAAGATCAAGGGCCTGCTATCCCCGAACCAAGATCAAGACATGCTGCTTGTCTTTCCCAAGATGGAACGAAAATGTTCATATCAGGTGGGTTATTCAAAGACGACTTGAACTCTCCTTATGACGATTTAAGGATTTTGGACTTGAAAACTGGTATTTGGGAAGGTTCTCGACAGTTTATTTGCCGATTCGATCATTATATCACACATCATGATGGTAAAATCTGGTCTCTTGGTGGGTTGACAAAAGATATGGCCCATACAACTGATATATCATGGTTTGACATTCAAACAAACATAACCGGGTCCATAAGAATAAATAACTTACCAAAATTTCAAGGTGATCATATCTTTATGAACTCAAAATTGAACTCGTCTTTACTGATGGATGTGGTTGTACCATTGTTCTCGGTCAATAACACAATGGAACCATGTATTGGGCTTTATGATTTAAACACTCTAAGATGGCATGCTGTGCTCACTGGTGCTTTTGATCCATTGATGGGTTATAAATGGAAACACACTTTTATTCACGATTCAAAACTTTATTTATTAGGATATCCTGTCACAAATCAAACTGATGATCCACCTTTTGATTATAATCTCAAAACAATAATTGGGCTGGATCTAGCAGATTTGGGAGTCGTTGAAAGACCAAGCCGAAAGAGGAAATTCGACGATGACTCCATGGCTTCTGACTTCATACAATTACTCACTGATGATTCTCTAAGTGATTTCGAAATCATAGGGATAGAAGGTCATAGACGTCCATCGCTGAACTCGACTTTTATAGAGCCAAAACAGCTCCAAACAGGGGATGCCAAACGACCAAAATCATTAGAACCGGCATTTCAACAGCAACAACAAGACCAACACCACTTGGCCCATGATGATCTCTTTACCAAATCTATGCCATTGAAAGTACACACGACAATTTTGTTTGCCAGATGGCCTCATTTTAGAAGAATCATCAGTAGTGGGATGCAAGAAACTTCAACAAAACAGTTGTTTATTCCAGAACCTATCGACTGGCTTCGATCTTTCATCGAATTTTTGTACACTAATGAAGTGACGTCTCAAAACTTTGATACAGTGTCGGGATTACTAATTCTTTCCAATCTTTATGAAGTTCCTAAACTAAGGAAACTTTGTCTTGATAAGATATATTCTAAAGGTTTCAAATTGGATAGCGTGGTGACTGTCTGGTCAAGAGCTAAATATATAAATGAAGATATACTTGCACATAATGCTGCTAATTACTGCTCGAAAAATTGGGAAGCAGTTATTAGAACTGAGCAGTTTGAAGACTTGCCAAAAGATGAGCTTATAAGGTTTTGTCGTGATGTTAAAGTCGGCACACCACAACCAAGATTCCATTCACCAATCCCAGTGGATAGTTCTTTCAATCTGAATCATTATGATCGAGACTATTCAAACGTTGAACATGGCCCCTCATTTGGAACGTTTTCTCATCATCCAAACTTTGGATTCCCCGATGGTGAAGGCCCAAAAGCAGATGAGGATGATGATGAGTTAGATGAGGATGGCAATAATCGCCACTCTTGGTATCGCGAGACAATGGGCGAAATGTATACACCATCTGGTTCAGTGGTCTACGGTTACTATTAATAGAGCTAGATTCAATAAATGATAAAACTAACGAACTTGGCAGTAAAATCCAAAATACTACGTAATATCGCAAATGTAGCAAAAGCCCTTTTATTGATCTGAGATATTGTTTCATCTTATATACCACCAGCTTCTCTAAACCAACGCACACCTTTATCCAAAGATATCACCACTAATCCATCATTACTATCACCACCAGCACCACCTCTAGTACCTTTCTTAATGAATTTTACACCAACACCTGCAGAAATCGCGTTCTCATCATCGCTTGCTATATCCTGGTCATCATAATCTGTAGCATTCAATACAATTGTAGCTTCTCTTTCACGAGTTTTGACGTTCCATACTCTAACTTTCCCATCGTAACCAGCAGTGACCAATAATTCACCTGTTTCATTGAAATCAACTTCAAACACCCAACTCTCATGAGCATAGGCACCAACTGGAACTTGTGTTGAATGCGAAGGAATAGTGAAACTTCCAACGTTCTCACCATATATAGTATCATATAATGTCACTGTACCGAATGATCCAGAATCACTAGCAACAGCCAAAAGAGTACCTAAAGGTGAGAATTTCACAGAACGGATGGTTGATGAGCTTTGAGCAGAACCTTTCAATCCAAAGTTATGGAATGTATAAACAGGTTTCAACGTTTCAGTTTGTGTTAGAACCACATCACCATTTTGAAATCCTGTAGCTAAAAGACTTTTGGAATACGATATATCTAATGAGGTAGCGAATGCCTTGGCTTGTGGTTTTATAGAGCCATGTAGTGTGAATGTAGCTGACGATAATGAATCAATCGTAAAGTTCCATATCTTAGTGACACCAGTAGCTTGAGTAGCGCCAAACGTATGTGTTGTGCCTTCTTCGTTCTTGGAGAATTGGATAGCCCAGTAGGCATCCTTATTTGACTTGGATCCTAAATTTATGTCTATTGGTGATATGGACCCATCTGAACTGTTTACAATGAGAAAGAAAATTTCACCACTGAAAGATACTGTTGCGACTAATCCAATTCTAATGTTTTCCACTATATCTTCGAATACAGCAACATGATGCAATCCAGTTTTGTGAATGAAGAACTCTTGAACATTGTCTTTGGCAGTGTCGGTTTCAGTCACGGCATTGGACCAAAATTTTAGGTATCCATCGCCTGAAGCAGTTATTGTGTAAGGTTTGGAGATGGCGACAGAATAGATGTCTGATTTATGAGCTCCTCCGGCATTATTGGTGGCGATGTATTGTTTAGACTGCGAAATTGTCAGCCTCTGTAATGATTAGATATCGCTTTAACTAATATACTCACCATTTCAGTTCAAATTTATCCAATTGACCTCTTGAATCAAAGCTTTTTCAATCTATCTCTTGTTGACTTCAATGGATTCATATTAACGTTAACAGAAAAAGCGATCTCAAACTTTTCGCGAAAGACCGGAATATTTGAAGTATATCCGACCTATTGTGAGGAATGTTAAAACTTCAACATTAAAGCCAATCTTAATTAGCCTTTTATCATCTTTTGGCGCTAGAATTCCTTGCTGGTCCTGTTGTTTTTGATATAGGTCAATGATGGATGTGCAGGTTACTATCCCGAATACGTCAACCAGTAATGATGGTAGCCATACGGTTTATCATGTGTTGGTGAAGAGCTCAGGTAAAAGCTCAAAACTGGAGAAGAGATATTCAGATTTTGCAAATTTGAAAGAGGAATTAGAATCTCTATATTCAGATCAAATACCGTATGCATTTCCGAAGAAAACATTTCTGAGAAAGACGGTAAACAATGATAGATTGGCTGAAGAGAGAAGAGAGCAGCTGGAGAAATTTTTACATGATGTGATCAGTGATAAGATAAATATTAAATGGAGAAGATCATTACCATTCAGGGACTTCCTCAATTTGCCACCAGGTGCGTTTTCCACAGTCAGCGATCATACAAAGGAGAAGTTGAACCAAGCTTGGTCTTTGTCATCCACGAATAATGACGAGCCTATAACGGATCTAACGACTTGGATCGATGTCATTAGAGAGACAAAGGCACTGCTACAAGATGCCAGATCCAAAATATTTATCAATGGCGCAGAAGCTAGAAAGAAACTGATTTTAGGGAGGCTAAAATTTGATGGCTTGTCGAAAGGTTTAGACATTGTTGCTTCTGATAAGAGTATAGGTGAAGGTGAGGTGCAGAGAAGACGTGAATTGTTACATTCCATCAAAAGAGAGCACCAAACTCTGGAGCAGCTCCTATCGAACGTGTCCTCGAATCCTGAAGCTATTGAAGCATCGAAAAATCCCATAAGTAAGCAAAAGACGCAGCTGTTTAAAGGTCGTGTTCTTGGGAAACCACAAGAAACAGAGAGAACAAGAGGTCTTGAGAACCAACAGTTGTTACAGATGCAAAAACAGGACTTCAAAGATCAAGATCAAGAATTAGAGCAGTTGAGTGCGGTGATAAACAGACAGAAGGAACTAGGGATAGCTATTAACGAAGAGTTGGCGTTGCAAAATGACTTATTGGATGAATTGGATACAGAAGTTGATAGAACAACATCTAAGCTCAACTATGCACAAAAGAAGATTGGGAAAATCAATTGAAACTGAGATGACTTTCAGCATGACATACGGAGTAATATACGTGGCATAAATTGGATTTGAATGTTCATTATCATTGTAGAGTCGTCTTACAAATGCTTTGAGTCTAAAAAACGTCACCTAGGCTCTGGTGGATCCCAAATTACAGCAAAAATCGCTTCAAATAGAGCATTATTTTTCATGACTACTCTGCATTTTGCATGTGATTACAACGACCCCAACGGTTCAATTTATGTCTTATGCTCGTTTAGCCCGTTCAAATCCACAATTGTCAAACTGATTTTCTCGAGCGCGTCGCCAGAAATGAAAAAGTTGAAAAATATCCGAAAATAAACGAAAAACAAACCTTGATCAAAATAAGTTTCAACTAGATCATCACCGTTAGTTTGGCCAAAGAAAGGAAAAGCAATATGTCTATTCCACAGACACCACCTGGTCGTGTTAGCACATTGACTGCTGATGAAGAATGGAGCTTAAAAGAAGTCTGGGCTCATTTCTTAACATTTTGGGGCACTCCCGTCACATTACCTTCAGCTCCGGAAAGAACAGCAACATCAACAAGTGTCGCCTCTAAGGCCTCTGACGGCGGTGAAAAGACCAAAAAGAAGAGGTTCGCCAAGTTCCGTCGTGGTCACAAGACCAGCAAATCAGCTGAGAAGAACTCATTGGTGTCCACCAGATCCAACGAATCAATTCAGGCCAACTATTCACATAGAATTATTCATGATTCTTTCAAAGACTTGCAACCTGAAGATATCTATGAGAATTTCTGGAATATGTTGAGAACAGATTCTCCAGATAATCTGATACTAAGGTTTTTGAGAGCCAGAAAATGGGATTCAGATAAAGCGCTGGCCATGTTGGCTCATACTCTACACTGGAGATTGAAAGAAAGTCACGTTGAGGACTTATTGTTCGGTGGTGAAAAAGAGCAAATTGATAAAGGTGAAGATGGGTTCCATTTACAATTCAAACTATCCAAGGCTTATTTCAGAGGTTATGACAACGAAGGTAGACCAATTGTTGTTGTTAGACCAAGATTACACCACGCTTCAGAACAAACCGAGGAAGATGTTCAAAAATATGTTCTTTTGATTATAGAAGAAGCCAGATTATTACTGAAAGAACCAGTTGATTCATGCTCCATCTTGTTTGATTTGACTGATTTCACTATGTCAAACATGGATTACGGTCCAGTCAAGTTTATGATTGGTGTTTTCGAAGCACATTATCCAGAATCGTTAGGTAAATTGTTCATCCATAAAGCACCATGGATTTTCCCACCAATCTGGAATATTGTCAAGAACTGGTTAGATCCAGTTGTTGCTGCTAAAGTCAGCTTCACTAAATCTGCTAAAGATTTGAACCAATTCATTCCACTAGCAAGCATTCCATCCGAATTAGGCGGTGAAGATGACTTTGAAATGGAATACATTGAACCAATCGACGGCGAAGATAAGTTACTAGAAGACACAGAGACAAGAAACAAGTTGAAAGCTGAACGTAAAGAAATCATCAGCAACTTTATTCAAGCTACTGTCAATTGGATTGAAGCTGGAAGTGTTGAAGAAAGTAAAAAATTCTTATCAGAAAAGATCAACTTAGGTCAGCAATTGGGTCAAAATTACGCTGAGTTGGATCCATATATTAGAGCCAGATCTGTTTTCGATAGAAATGGTTTGATTGATGTCAAAAGAACTGCCGGTTTGAGTTAAGCATCGATACTAGACTTACCCCAAAAAAAGTTTTAGTGCATGCACATTTAATTGTTTGAATAGAGCTTTGAAGTAACGATAATAACACCACCAATAGTTATGTACTTGGAAGTACGAATGTAATGTTAATCTTTTATATCTGATAAACTCAAATGTAGGCTTAAGGAAACTTATTAGTACAGCTCAAAAAATCGACATAGTTGATAAATATCGGTAAGCGGCGCATAACATACTTGGTTACCAGGGAAACTGTTATTGAACCATGAAAATTGTAAACAATTGGAAAGTTCATAAGATCGATATGATCTTTAATACTATTGAAAGATTAGTGAAGTAGTTCATTGTTATATCGAGAAAGCAAATCTGTATTTACAGACTATGTCTCATACATCCTCGTTGATTGAGAGCTTAAGTCATGGTATGTTGTATCTCGCTCCTACAGAATGCTCAATCTAACAATCGACAATAGATACGTTAACTCCAGATGAAGCCGGTGCTTTAGTCGATGAGCTGGACACACAACCCATCAAGACCGAAGGTATAACAAAATCGGATCTGGTGACTCTGATAGGCCTGATCACGGATCCGTACTCACCACTGAGGAGCAACCACAGACACAAAATCGTTAAGAAACTTCTCTACCCTAGAGATCCAGTACCCAGTGAAGTCGTGGTGGATATATGCGGCTGTTTGGGGGTCAAGACTAAAGAGAATGGTGACAAAAGACTCTCAAACCTTCTTCAGGTTTCGTTATTGAAATGGCTGATTTCAGTATACTCCTTTCTGGAAGAACCGAATATCATCGAAAGGTTATATGGTATCTTATTCAACTACCTAGAGTTTGAGTATTTGAGACCACATATTGCACATTTGCTTTTCCTCTCCACCAAGCAGAAACATGTCAATGAGGCAAGGGTGGAAAGGCTACGAGGACTGAGATTCAAGTATGATGAATCAGATCATTTAATAGCATTGTTGATTTTGTACAAAGATTTTGCCCCAGAGATGATTTTTGATGTTTTCCCAAATATATCGCATACGATTTTCAGTCATCCAAACTATACATTCCTGAATGTGTTGATTGCTCTGCGCAAAAATGATGAAAAGAGAGTGCTACAGGAAACAAATGATGAGCTACAACAGGTGGAAGCATTTGGACAAAAGCTCAAAAGAAGAAGAAAAACAACATATAGGACTGATATCTCCATGTCTAAGAATACAGATGGTCAGACCAAGTCGATATCATCCCTTTCTAAAAAGGTACAGAATCTTAAGATTTCAGCCGATCCTACTGCTATGCTGGCTGACAGCACTGGTATCTCAATCCTTACTTTCTTGTTTTTGTCAAAGAAAAGAGATACTGATAAGCTGAATACATGGCTAGAATTGATACTTGAGGATCTCAATGAGTTGGATACCGACGAAGCACATCAAATGCTAAGTGCTCTCAATAACTATATTGAAGTTTCATGTCATGTTCCTGATACTGTCGTTTCTACTTTTCTAGAGTCGAAGTCGACACATGAACAGCCCTCTTTGGTCGAGCAATATATTTGGACTTTTCTGAAATCATTAGATCCCAAAGATTTTATCCATGTCTCTGAAATTATCACTACGCTTTTGAACGTCACAGAAGTGCAATCTTTTGAATGGTTACTATCGTTATTAGACTTTCTCTCTGTGCTTTTCACAGCATGGCCAGAAAAACTAAGCAATACAACCGGTGTTATTGATGAACGTGAGTTATACTCGATGCTGCTCAATGTCTTAACGAATATAAAACAGCTACTTCCAAAGTGGCTAATATGTTTTAAATTCGACATCAGACTGGTCTTCAAATCGCTCAAGTTTATCTCAATAAATCGGAAAATCCCAGAAGAGCATATGAACATAGAGGATATTGTTCTGCCTCCTAATCTGACATACATGCTCTTATTTGTGAACCACCCTCATGCCACGTCAGAAGTATGTGGATATCTAAATTTTGCAAAAGATTTCCTACAGAAAGCTGTTAGCAATGAGAACACGGTTAAATTAACAACAGTACACAACTCTTACGTTGTGGATATATGTAACGCTACCTGGAGAAATAAGGCTTTTGATACATCGAAAAAGCAGAACAATGTATCATTTGGGCTTAATGCTGAGTTCATCAGCTCTTTGAGTATAAAAGTTCCAATATTCGATAGAAATTCGACATTTCATTCCCTTTTCAATATAAATCATTCACCAGCATTTGCCTCAAAAAGCGCCAAAACCTTGATATATTTAGAAGACGCCGATGTGGAATGTACCACTCGCCATGCAGGGCCACTGACTCAAGGATCGGTTAATGAAATGACTCAAGATCCAGAAACAAATTGGCTGAAATTAAGCTATGACGAAACTAAGCTTGAGATACTTAGGAAATTGGATAGCCAAGGTTATACTGGGTTGGCTGATTTACTGTTCTCCCATTTGAAGAGCTTGTTGAACAAGCGATGATTAGATGAGGAGAATGGCATGAAAGATGAAGGGAGTTTCATTCCATATGAACAAGTATTATATTTTGTATATACACATTATCGTTAATTCGTTAACATATTAATTTGTCTTCTTAGTGAGAACAATCAAGGTGGTTGGTTTCAAAATGAGCTTGGCAATGGTTTTACCGGCCAGGTGCTTTTGAGCAGACTTTGATTGTAGGATTCTAGCTTCAGCTTCCTCTGCGTTTTTGAAAAGCTCTTTGTCAGCCTCAATCACATCTCTAACTTTACCGTCTATGAAAATGGAGAATTTCTGATTCTTTGTCTCCAGTAATGGCTCAGGTTTTGGCCACTGTTGAGCAAAAATAGATTCCCAAGGTTTATTTAGTGTATTTAATAAAATTTCCCAAGACTCTTCACTTGAGGACGGTGTCACTGGTGACGCTGAAATCAACAATTTTTTGTAAGAGTCATAGATTAATTCTGCTCTGACATTACCATCTTCAAGAGCAGACGTGACCTCTCTGGTGAGTTTCATATAATCTGAGATCACGGTATTCAATGATAATGTAACATCCAGTGAGTCCGTGATAGATTTCAATAAAGCCTGTACATTGTTGAAAAATTCAACTTCACGGTCATTGAAGTCACCAGTGATTGATCCTTTGTCTTTTTCATATTTTAAGGCAACTTGCTCGCTTGAAGAGATTAAACGACGTAGCCATCTTTGAACACCAACTATTTTGGCTTCATCCCAGTCGAGGACATCATCAATAGGGGCCTGGAACAATATATGCGCTCTTGTAGCATCAGCTCCAAATTGCTTAATGCATTCCCCTGGATCAGCACCATTGTATTTGGATTTAGACATCTTCTGATAGGATATATCTGGAGTTTCGCCTGTTGCAACTATTCTTGGGTTTTGTAAGTCTGAACAGTCAACTTCTTCTGGCTTCAAGAATCGACCAGTATTTGGCTCATTAAAAGTTCTTCCGTGAACCATTCCCTGAGTCACAAGCTTTTTGAAAGGTTCTCCTTTAACAGCATCACCGTTCCATAAGCCTTTCTTGGCAAGGAATTTCGAGATGAACCGTGAATATAGCAGATGCAAAATTGCATGTTCAACACCACCAATGTAAATATCAACAGGTGATAAATCACTTGCCTTTTTGTAATCAAACAGTTCATTCTCATTCTTAGCATCTGTATAGCGTAAATAATACCAGGAACTATCCATAAAGGTGTCCATTGTATCAGTTTCTCGTTTAGCTGGAGAATGACATTTCGGACATTCAGTATTAACAAAACTTTCCATATCAGCCAAAGGACTACCTTTCCCACTAATTTTGACATTTTCAGGAAGTTCAACAGGTAAGTTTTCATCTGGAACAGCAACAGGACCACATGAATCACAGTGGATGATTGGAATTGGAGCACCCCAGTATCTTTGTCTACTAATTAGCCAATCTCTAATCTTATACTGCTTGGTGAATTTACCCAATCCCCTTTCGGCAATTGAAGTCATAATTTTCTTAGCCGCATCTGAATTTTTCAATCCTTCAAGATCACCAGCATTACTATTCATATAGCCTTTCTTTCCGATGAATGGGCCATCAATTGGATCATCTTGTGTAGCATCTTTACCAGGCCCCACGGTCTTCAATACAGGGATACCAGGTTTGTTTTCTGACCAAAAATCAAAATCACGAGTATCATGACCAGGGCACCCCATTACAGCACCACTACCATAGTTTCCTAAAACATAAGGGGCAACAAAAACCGGAACGTTGAACTCATCTTCTTTCAATGGATTTTGAACTTTGAGGTCAGGAATTTCAAATCCAGCCTTTGAATCTTCAGGGAGGTCTTTGGCTTTCTCTATAAAAGCTTGCAATTCGGGATTTGTCTTAGCTACTTCTTTAGTGATTGGATGGTCCAGTGCAAGTGCCACATATTGGATACTGTAGATTGTATCTGGTCGGGTAGTGAAAGCATCAATAGTGAATCTCGAATCGTTGGAGATAAAGACAATTTCAGCACCTTTCGACTCACCGATCCAATGTTTTTGCATACTTTTCACTTTTGAAGGCCATTCGTTCAGTGTCTGTAGGTCTGCATTCAGCTCAGAAGCAAACTTGGTGATACCTAAGAACCACTGACTTAGCAATTTTTTCTCAACAATGGCCCCTGATCTCCAAGATTTCCCTTCGGCATCAACCTGTTCGTTTGCCAGTACCGTCTTGTCAACGGGATCCCAATTGATCTCAGCTTCTTTTTTATAAGCCAGTCCTTCTTCAAATAAAAGTAAAAAGATCTTCTGGGTCCATTTATAGTAATCTGGATTACAAGTTGTCACTTCACGCTCCCAGTCAAAATCGGTAAGCATCATTCCCATCTGTTCTTTCATTTTACTTATGTTAGATCTTGTCCATTGTGATGGTTCGATCCCCCTTTCTACAGCTGCGTTCTCAGCTGGCAGTCCGAAAGCATCCCATCCCATCGGATGCACGACATATGCTCCTTTTGCTCTGTGGAATCTAGATATAACATCACTGATGGTGTAAACCCTTAAATGACCCATATGCAACATTCCCGAGGGGTACGGGAATTGTGACATGATAAACTTTTTCCCGCCGTCTAGCTTGTCGGTTTTGTCAAGTGGATATAATGAGTTGGTCGGTGATATAGACTTCCATCTTTCGATCCATTTGGCATCGAGATTCTGAAAGCTGAAATCTTCCAGAGCTGGTACCTTTCTAGTGGATGAGAACTTGACAGAGCCACATAGTCGCCTTACTACTCGAGAGCGAGCTGTCTGATGGTACCTTTGGAGCATCTTGCAGTTGATCTAGAGACAGCATCATGAACATTATCTTCGAGTAAATGAACATTGGTGCAATTTTCGGTAGTGTGAGATTCAGTAGTGGCCGGTCCAACGTTCTTCACGAACACAGATCTGCCATTTTCTCACGTGTTCAAGACGCGTCGCATCTTTTTGTTTTATCTACTGAATTGATTCAAATGGGTGGTTAGGCTGTTAGGTCCAAGAGCAGAAACAACTGAAACGATAGTCTAATCACATCTTACTCAGGATGAGTGCAGAGGCTTCTAAGCGCCGATACTCTGAGGTGGAAGCGCTAAACGACGGTGATGACCTCGACATTGAGAACAGGGAAGAACAAGTATGATATCGTTGCCCTTAAGGCCTTGAAATCTTATTGACAGTCTTACTAACCAACCAAAGGATCTCGATGTGGATCAATTCTTGAGTCAAAAATTTGATTTCTCCAAAAGTAAGAGGGCTAGGCATCTAGCGAAATTCACTCAAGTCACAGAACAAGAGGTTGAAATTGATCCAGTAAGTAGTTTTCATCATTAAAGATGTTCAGGAACAAAATCTAACCCAATCCAAAGTCAAAAGTTTCAGGTGTGATCAAACGTGTTTCGTTGAAGAATTTCATGTGTCATGCAAACTTTGTTTTAGAATTTGGCCCCAGATTAAACTTCATTATTGGTCATAACGGTAGTGGTAAAAGTGCTATATTGACTGGTATTTCCGTCTGTTTAGGTGCTAAGGCTTCTGAAACCAACAGAGGGTCCAACCTCAAAGACTTGATTAAAGAAGGCGCCAACAGCTCACATATTCAAGTTGTTCTTTCTAATGAAGGCGTGGATGCTTATGAACCTGGTGTATATGGGTCTGAAATTATCATCGAAAGAACTTTGAGGCGCGATGTCACAAGTGCGCCATACATTTTGAAATCAGAAAACGGTAAAAAAGTCTCTGGTAAAAAATCAGACTTGGATGCTATTTTGGACTACCATAATATTGCTGTCAATAATCCTATGGCTTTCTTGTCGCAAGATGCTGCAAGATCGTTCTTGACAGCGAGTACTGATGATCAAAAATATAAATTCTTCATGAGAGGGACCTTAATGGATGAAATACACCAAAATATCAAACAATCGAGAGATCAAGTTGATAGCATGTCCCTAAAAATCATTCGCATGAAAGAAGCTTTGGTTCGCTTGAAAGACGACGCTCATGAGGCTAAAAAACTACACGATAGATTGTTATCATCAAGAAACCTACGGGAGAGACAAAGAGTTTTACATGGTAAATATTTCTGGATGCAAGCTGAGAGAGCTGAAGATGTTGTTCGTGAAGTGAAAGAAAGTCAGGATGAGATTGCAAATACCATTACACAACTTGATGTATATATCAAGGATTACGAGTCAAAAATTACTAATGCTGATATTGACAAGGATGATTTTGCTTTTAAAAGACAGAATTTAAAAGAAAAAGATGCAGATCTATTGGACAGTCTTACCCAAAAAAAGAGAGAGTTGGATAGTGTGAATAAGAAGCTTGACATGATCCTCATGAAGCACAAGGATCTTAGTAAACAAATTAAAGTGAACGAACAGCGTTTGAGAAATCTTGATTCTGACATTCTCAAAGAGGAAGATAAAATCAAAGAGAAAAATGGTGGCTCATTGGAGGCATTAGAGAACCAAAAACAAAATCTTGAAGTCAAGTCCAATGACTATGAGGAACAAAAACGCCAAATTGATAATGAGCTTCAAGCAATAGAAAGCTACAATAAGGAAGCTTATAATGAACTTGAGCAACAAATTCATGAAAAACGGGAAAGTATCCAAAGAGTTAGTCAACATGTTGATAGGCTCAGAGGCTCTAAACATGATGAACTTGATTCATATCACGATTCCATAAAAAAAGCAGTTGCCGAAATCCGAAAAACTTCATTCTCTGCCCCAGTTATTGGTCCTGTTGGGACCTATTTATCTTTGAAACCGAATGCTGAGAAATGGGGGCATTTATTGGATGCACATTTGGGAGCAAATTTCAATGCATTCTTAGTAGAGAATTTCAGGGACCATAGAATTGTGCAACAGATTTTGAAAAGATTTGGAGCGCGCGCCAACATTGTTATAAGGAAACCGGAAAAATTTGATTACAGGTCTGGTCTGGTTTCAGATCAGTTCACTTCTGTGCTCGACTTGTTACATTTCAAAGATGAAAATGTGAAGTATGCGCTTATTGATATGGCTCATATCGAATCAGTTATCGTTGCAGACTCAAGAAAAGAAGCTCAGGATATTCTAGAGAGCAATGCTAGAAATGTCAACATAGTTTTATCCTTAACAGATAGAAGTGGGGGTCAACGTTCACAACGTACAAGGTCTGGGGGTTTTAGGGTTGATCCTTTATACTTTGACGAAATTTCAAAATTGAGAGGTAAAGACAAATCACACGAAACTGGCGCGTTCGAAAAAAGATTACAAGAGGACAATGCGGAGTTGAAACAACTAGGTGCGCAAAAAACCCAACTAACACAGAACTATAATAATCAGAAGCAGCATTTAAATAGAGAAAAGAAAAACTTGGATGTTGAAATCAGAAAAGTCAAATCACAGATCTATCAAATATCACTCAAACTAAATGATGCTGGGGAAAATGGTCGTCTTGAAGCCTTACTTGATGATAAAATTGCAATTGAAAATGAATCAAAGGTTCATTCCGCTGCTGTCTCCGAGATTGTCCAAGAGATTGGTGAATTAAGAGAGAAATTGACGGAAAGGAATAAAGAATATCAAGATGTCAAGCACGAACTCAATAGAAATCGTCATGAGATCAGGAGTATTGAGTCAAAGATAGTAGGTGCTGAGTCTGAAAAGCAGCTCAGTGTCACAAAACTTCAACATTTTGAAAAAAGTAAACAGAAGAGAATACAGGAATCTCACGAGATGACTGAAAATTTACCTGCATGGGAAAAAAACATCGAAGAGAATATATTACAAGCTGAGGAATCTTGCTCTAAGGAAGAAGCTGATGAAATTCATCTTCGCGATATTGAGGCTGTCAAAGCTGAAATTGAAAAGGTAACTGCTCGTGTCAACAAGGCTAATGAAGATTTGGGTAAAAGCCCAGAGGAAATTTTGCAAGATGATGAGAATGCGAGAAAAAAGTTTGCTGATGCCAAAGCTCAATTTGATCAAGCTGTGGAGAATAAACATTTTTACCATGCCTCTTTAAATGATAGACTTGTTGCATTTAGAGAATCAAGGGCTGCTACATTCTGGGAAGCAGATATGGACTTCAAAGCCTCTCTTCAATTCAGAAACTTCAGTGGTAACTTGGATTTTGATGTTACGAAAAATAAATTAACGATGTATGTAAGCACAAAGAATGACAAAAAACCTAGACATGTGGATTCCTTATCAGGTGGTGAAAAATCCTTTTCGCAGATATCTTTGTTATTAGCTACTTGGAAGCCAATGCGTTCTCGTATTAAAGGTCTAGATGAATTTGATGTGTTTATGGACCAAGTTAACAGAAAAATTGGTATGAGATTGATGCTTCAAAAACTATCTAAGGAAAGCTCACAAACAATCTTTATAACGCCACAGGATATAGGTCAGATCGCTGATCTAGATGAAAGATTTGTACGTATTCATAGAATTAAAGATCCTAGAGCTGGAAGATCTAATTAACGTTTGTGTATATGATTTATCTTATTTATTTTGCAATACAAACATTTGTATGACTAACTTGTACTCAACCCCACTTTAAGAGCATTCAACAGGTCAGCTAAATTAAGGGACAATACTCATTCATCATCATGTTCGTCGTCGTCATCGCCGTCGTCATCGTCGCTTTCCTCATCACTGGAAACATCACCACCGAGGTCCTTGGCCTTAGTCTTGTATTTCCTTTTGGCTTCATCCATTTCATCCAGCACTAACATCAAGTCATCAAGTTCCGATTTTGGAACAGTGCTCTTCTTCAGCACATCAAGCTCATTTTTCACCTTCTCTGACTCTGCTTTTTGAAGATTTAATTCTTCAACTTCTTTCTGTAGTTTTTCAAGTTTTACTTTCTCATTTTTCAGTAACTCAGTCATCTCTTTTTCATTTGATGCGCTTTTTTCCAATTTGGCTTTCTCATCTGTCAGTTGCTTTATATGAGATTCATTCTTAAAAATTGCTTCGGTGCTCTCTTTGTCCCTTCTCTCAAATTCCTCCTTTTCCTTCTTGGCTTTGTCTTGGGCCGCTTCCAGTTCCTTCTTCAGTTCCTGTAATTCCGATTTTAGTGAATTTTTAACCTCTTTGGAATCGCTTAAGTCTTTTTCGAGCTTCACAAATTTCTCGTTGACCATATTCAACTCAGTCTCTTTTTGCTTCTTTATTTCGTCTATTTTCTTTTCTAGTTTGGATTTAGATTTATCCGCATCCTCCAAACCTTTTGAAAGTTTACTCTTGCTGTCTTTCAAGTCGGATTCCAATTGTGATATTTGGTTTTCCTTCAAAGATATTTCAGCTTTGAATTTCCCAAGATCGCCCTCTAAATGAGACACTTGGGCCTCTTTGGATTTTGACTCTTCTATCTTTTCGGCTAGCTGATTTTTAAACTCTTCTAAACTAGACTTCAACCCAGGGACAGCAGAAGCTATTTGTTCAGAGTCGGCGAGCTTGGATGCTAGTTCACTTTTCTCCGACTTCAAGCCATTTAAGGATCCCTCAAGCTCCTTCAATTTCTCTTCTTTTGCAGCAGACTGGGTTGTTAGCTCTTCTAGTTTTGACTCCAGTTCAGTACTTGAATCTTCCAGCTTTGATTTTTGACTTTCGAGCACTTTGACTTTGACAGAAAACTTCTTTTCCGATTGGGAAAGCTTTTCCTCGAGCTTTGACAACTTTTCGATATAATCTTTGGTCGTAGAGTTCGAGTCTTCACTCAACATGCCTCTTTCCTTTTCAAACTCTTTAGTCTTGGATTCCATATCTTCTTTCAAAGTCTTCATCTCATCTTCAAGTGCTTGCATTTGCTCTTGGTGTTTTTCCTTACTGGAATCCAATTTTTTTTCAAGAGAAGTAATAGTTTTTTTATGCGATACCACTTCCTTTTGGGAAACCTTTAAGCTATCATCACATTGCCTCAATTCAATTCTAGCATCTTCTAGCTCTTTTTTGGTAGCTTCCACTAAGTTGCTGAGTTCCTCGTGCTCAATGTTTTTTGACTTGAGCTCTTCAGTGAGCTTCTTCAATTCAGCATCTTTGGATTCAAAGTCTTTTTTCAGTGATTTATACTCTTGAGCCTTTCCTTCGATATTTTGAGAAATAATTTCTAAGGTAGATTCTAAAGACTTTTTCTGTTCCTCCAAGGACCCTACTTTTTCCTTGAAAGACGTGATCTCTTTTTTGGACTCAAGCTCTTTGCCCTCATACTCCACTGCTAAATCATCCATTTCTACTTCCAACTCTTGCTTAGCTGTGGAAAGCTCTTCAAGCTTCTTCTTGGACGACTCTTGCTCTTTGGCCAAACGTTTTTTACTAGCCTCAAGTTCTTTGACATGATCAGCAATGGATCTCTCGTGATTCTGTTTCTCTTCCGATAATTTGGTGATTTCTGATCTCAAAGCCTCAATTTCTTCTTGACCGCTTTTTAGATCACTTTCAAGTTTGGAGACATTGGCTTTATGTTCAGATAGGTCCCTCTCGATGTCCCTTTTTGAAGTTTCCATACTTTCGATCTTTTTGGAGAAATCATCTGACTTGGAGCTATGATCTGAGAGAAGATCTTTGATTTTTTTCTCTAAACTTGACTTCTCTTGGGTGATCCCACTTAGCTTACTTGAAAGCTCTTTGGCATGATCTTCTGCTTTCTCTGACAATTCCCTTTTTGAAGCATCCAGTTCACTTTGTAAAGTCTCCACGCTTGTTTTCAACTCGTTGTTACACTTTGTTAACTTATCAAGGTCAGCACGTAGTTGGGAAGCTTCCTCCTTGGCGTCTTCATTTTGGGTATTCAAATTTTCAATGCTTGCTTCCAATTCTTTTCTGAGAGATTCGGATGACACTTTGAATTCTTTCAGTTGAGCATTTGAAGACTCCAATTCCTTATTAGACTCGGTCAGTCTTTCAATTTCCTTCTTGAGAGAGGACTTTTCGGTAAGAGAACCTCTTTGAAATTCAGCGAGTTCTGCCTCTAAAGTTTCCTTTCTGACAGTCAGTTCGCTAAACGAATTTGCTAGTCCTCTAAGCTTCTCGGACATTTGATTTACCAATGATGAGCTTTGATTATGTTGGGCTTTTGAGTCCGTCAGATCTTTTTCCAATTTACTTTTTTCACCAGAAACAGATTGGATTTGAGATGTGACAACAGCCAAATTATCCTTAAGAGTTTTGATCTCTTGTGATTTTTGCTGCAAATCTTGGTTGAGCTTTTGTTCTTGCTTTTGCGAGCTTTGAGCTGCCTTTTCCAATGTCTTGACCTTTTTCTCAAGCTCATCTTTCTGCTTTGATAAATGGAACAGTTCTCTACTCATTTTATTGATATCACCATCAGCTTTCTCTTTTTCCTTAGCTACTTGACCCAGTTGCTCGCTAAGTCTCCTCATCCCTGTTTCTCTAGATGACAGTTGATCAGATGAGCTTTGGAGATCCCTACCTTGTTTCGAGAAAGTCTCAAAAAGCTCTTGATGTGCCTTCTCTAATGCGCTAATTTCAGCCTTCAACTTCTCCAATTCCTCTGTAGCTTCAGAATATTTAGACGCTACTTCGGAAAGTTTCTTTTGTGTAGATTCGTATAGATCCACAGACTTCTTCAATTCAGTGTCAGTTGTTTTCAAAGACTCCGAAAGTTCGTTTTTGGATTTTGTAGACTCGGCTACCAACTCATCATGTTGTTTTTTCAGCTCGAGATAAGTCTCTTGTAATTCCTCAAACTTTTCGTATGAGATTCTACCGCTGGATTCAACTTTTGGATCTTTGTTCAATGTGTTTTTGATTCTGTTATAATTCTCTTTTATTAGCGAGACAAGAATTGGGTCGAAAAACACTTCTGGCAATCCAGATTCATCTCTCTTTGGGTTGAAAATGGTTTCATCCGAAAACTCTGCAAATAGAATATTCTCTTTGAATTGTCGTATCTTGAGAGAGTAACTGTCCTTCCCAATCATCTTAACAATAAACGAGTGCAAGTCAACTCTGGTAATTGGTGAATCTTTGCTAGAAAACTCATATGACACACCCAGCAAAACTGTAACAAGACCTTGCACAATTCCACTATCAGCAGATGGTTGCGCCAAATAAGACAGCAAAGCCTCAACAGTGGAAGTTTCTATGAGAAAATCATTCACGGCAGAGAAGTCTTCATACAACCAGACAATGAGTAACATCAGGTATGAAATGGAAATTCTTGGGTCTTGAGAGGACAATGTTGTTACCAACACATCAGAGATTGCTTGTATGGAGGTTAATACTTCTTCGCCAGTCTCTTCATCACCTGTTGTAATTTGCTGGACTTGTTGCTTGATCTCGTCATCATCTTCAAAGAGGTGAAGCAAGATCACGGCTGAGAACCAAATTTTGTAAGGATTTAATTTAATCTCAGGGTCATATTCTAGGAGTGCTTTGAACAAATTTCCGACAGGAGCGGCTTTCAACTTAGTCTTCTGGATTGCCTCATGCGCGTTGCCATTCTCCAAGCCATTGCCGTTTTCATTCCCATTTGTACCTAGATCTGTGACTTGTGGTGCTGTCTCTTTAGGCTCTTCATACTGCTTCGACCCGTTTTCAACAATCTCGCCATTTGATTTGTAAATCTTTATTTGATGCTCAATAAATTCAAGTTTCGCCTCTTTGTTATTTTTGAAATAAGCCTGTAACAAATGGGATGCTGCAACTCTGATATCAAATAAATGAACGGAGTTGATGAACAAACACCAATTCAATAAGGCTATCACCACGGGAAGAACACCGTCGTGTTTTTGAAGTTGTTTTGGCAAGCTTGGGTCAATATAAGGAACATCAATGGAGCTGAACTGGTACTGTAGAGTAGGATTACCTTGAATCAAATCAGCAGTTGTTAACAGCGCAGCTGCTCTCAGTGGGTTTGGGGCAGATTCTGAGAAAGACAGTCTCAGGACATGGATGAACACGTCAGCTTTTGACAAAGTTTCTTGATTTTGTTTTGTTGAGTCATTCCCCTCTAACACAAATAGTTTGACGATATCCAACGCGATGATAACATTTTGTAATCTTTGATCATTCCATATGATTTCTTCTCCAGATAATGGTTCGCCTATCAGATACGCGAGTTTTGGTAAGCAATTAGTCTCCAAGAATAACTTTTGATTTGAAACATTGTATTTCAGCAAGTTTGCAATCAATGACAAACAATCCTGGACAACAATACTTCCACGTATATCACCTTCCTCGTGGATAATTTCGAAAAGTCTATCAAAAGTGTTTTCAAATGCAATTAGCTTTTGAATATTGAAATTATCATTGGCTATAGCCATGAGTAGTAGCACAGCTTCGTTCCTCACTGGATCATGCGAATCCTCTAAAACGGTGATAAGAGATGAGATCCCCAATGGAGCGTTCAAAATGGCTTCTTTAGCTCTCACTGGGCGCATTGAGACCAAAGCCTCCAGAAACTGCAATGTATAGATTCTGATATAGAAATCAGTGTTTTCAAGCAACGATAAGATCAATCCAACATTTGAATCGTCCTGTGTAACTTCATCGGCAATCCATAAGGAGAACTGATCAATGGAGGTAGATTCTTCCTTCATCAATAATGGAGATGGGTATTTACCATTCTGTACTCTTGATTGTTGCGAAATCCAGCTCCTGGTCTTATCATCATCACCTTCACCTCTGATGAACAAAATTAGCAACGTTTCCAAAGAGGCTTTGATAATCTCGGTATCTACCGTGAACGTTTTCAATGTATTGATGATTCCACGTAGACCATTAGCGATAACAGACTCTCTATATTCTCTGCTGAACCCTTTCAGAGTCAAGATGGCCGCTCTCTTGTCACTGGCTAGCGATGCATGGCTAAGTCTATCACACAGAGTCGGGATTATGTCCTCTGCTGATTGCGATTTTGGAGTGTTGATCAAGCCTTGAATAATGTCCATGATTCTTATATGATCTGTCCAATTCAGCCAATAATGGACCCTTTACCCCGTTTTGTTAGGCTCTTTTTTCCAGTAGCAACTTTCCTCAGCGCCAACTTCAATCTCTAAATCGAGAATTGGGACCTGGCAGACTTTTAAAGAGTGAATGTGGATGGATGTTGTTCTAGCTTTGTAGGAAAGATACATGTCTCGCTACTTGATCAAAAGCATCGCGGTGGAAAAAATCAGTGTGTGCTTACCAGGAGGATCAATATCAAAACAATTATAGTCAAAATAATACTAACAACATATCAACTCTTTTGGTACTTTCAGACAAACTAATTATCTGTCGTTAAACCACTGGTGGTGCTACTATGGAATGATTGCGCTTTGGCAGTACTTGTTATGACTTCTCAATATTCAGGAGGCACTTCAATTCTTTTCCCAGATATAAACCTATTGGATGTGATCTTTGACGATGATCATAGAGACAAACCAGCGTCTCAGTGGTCGCTAACGAAGATTGGAAGCTTACAGGCTAAAATCGAGAACATCACTGCTAGGTATGAAGGCAGGAGGTTTAGAAATATCAAAGTTGAAATACCTTTGCATCGGTTAATAAATGTTGCAAATGAGGCATTTGGGTATGATGGTTGGTCAAGCGAATTGAAAGGTTTTGAAATAACAGATTATGTCGTGGGGATAAGCGAGAACTCCTCTGAAACACATTCACTTCAGGTTGAGTCAACCATCCGTATAACTTTGAAAGATGGCACTTATCACGAATCTACTGGTAAAGGGCGTGCAGATAACTTGCCAACCAAATCAATGGCTTACATGAAGGCAAAGAAAAGCGCCATCACTGATGCCACAAAGAATGGAATCCGTGGTTTCAAAGACATCGTACTTGATCATGAACAAAAGTTAAGAACAGGTCATTATGAAGATGGTGTTACAGTATTCTAATTGATACAAAGATCTTCTATATTACAACTATATCAATGTGCCTTTTGTGTGTGTCGCTATGCGCTATTACTGACACGAAATAAATATTCAGAAACTAATAATCCAATGTTGCCTTCTTTGGGAAGTCTTTGATCTCTGGAACTGGGATCTCAGGGATGTAATAAACTTCACCGTTTTCATCGATTCTTTCACGATCTTTCTCACTAATATTGTAAATTTCAACAATGTATAACCTCAACTCTTCGATCAAATCAACAAAAGTTTTTTGAATTTGGTATGCTTGTTCTCTCTTGCCTCTTCTTATTAAACCTTCAATTAATCTGATTGCTTCAGGTTTGGTTTGGTCCAATCTTTCAATCAATCTACCAATAGATCTCACCAAATATTCTTCCTCATAAATGGTGTTCTTTTTACCACGGGCACGTTTACGTTCTTCTCTTCTCTTGTTCTTGGCTGTTCTTCTTGAAGCACCAGTTTTAGCAGTACCTCCAGTTTTCCCCGTGTATCTGGTAAAGAAAGACTCTTTGGTTGATGTTTCTGAAGGAGCAACAGACACATCATCAGCAGCATTGGAATCTTCAATTTGACCAAAGAATGCATAAGGATCTTCTGCTTTCTTACTTCTTAACTCTCTCAAACGTTTCAGTTGTGATGTTAATTGACCTTTACAATCAGCAATCAACTCAGCAACTGTACCGAACCCATCACCAAGAGCAGAATCAACGACATCTTCTATAAGTTCAGGTTTCTTCTCCTTATGTGCTAATAATATGGCTTCCTCATAAAAGTATTCCTTACAGTATAATCTCACAGCTTCTTCCAAATGACCCAAAAATCTGAATTCGATGGTAGCAGCATCTGAATATTTGTGAGCTTCAATTAAAGCGCTAACCAATCTTTCCGCTGTATCAACCATTTGATGTTTGAATTTCTCGACTTCTGTAATAGCCAAGGCTTCTTTCCATTTTTGACCCAATATATAAGCTTCCAATGCATCCTCCAAATTACCCAACAATTCGTAAGTAAGACCTGCTTCAACATATTCCTGTTTAGAATATAAGTTTCTCGCGTAAAGGTCCAAGATCACATCTTGTTTGTCATTTTCATACTTGTAAATACTCAAGACGTTCTTGTATAAGTCATGCTCAACAACGTAATCTTTGAACTCTTGGGTAATTTCTTCATCTTTAATGATTTCTGAAAGATGAACAATGGCCTTTTCATATTTCTTCAAATGGGTATCAATCAAGAATTCACGGCGTAATTCAGTTTGGGAATGTAGGTTCTGTAAAAATGGTAGATATTCTTTTGGATCTTTTTGAGAATGCTGTGCAATGGCCAATGTTAATTTGATGTCATATAGACCTAATGCAGTATTGTATAAGACGTTGATATCCTGTAAGAAACACAAATGAACAACGGATTTTTCAGAATCCTGCTTGTTTGAGAAAGAGCTGATTAATGACAA
This sequence comes from Hansenula sydowiorum, assembly GCA_030574735.1. NCBI lineage: Eukaryota > Fungi > Ascomycota > Saccharomycetes > Phaffomycetales > Wickerhamomycetaceae > Hansenula > Hansenula sydowiorum. Next base: position 95,472 of record JAJMFN010000001.1, read on the forward strand.
AGCAGCGGTCAAATTTGCAGGTTTTTCACAAGCATAAGCAGTGATGATTGTTTGTAAATATTTATCCTTATATGCTGGTAATAGCAGCACTTCTAGAATAGCCTCACAAATCTTGTTAACTTTTGAATCTTTTGGATCAACCCATCTTCTTTTTTGATTATCATTACCATCTTGCTGTTGTTGTTGTTGTTGTAACTGATGATTCGCTATGACTTGTTGGTCAATCTCTTCATCAGAATAGGTTTCTTGATATTTAGTCTTTGCAACATCATCCTCGTGTAAACAAGAAACAAACAAATCCAAGTAATCGATTCTATCAATTTGATTAACGAAAAGCTCTATGTTTTGTATAAATAAATCAGGATCATAATCGTGTAAGATGTCCAAGTCAATTCTATGGGTACGACAAGTTATGAATGCATTCTTATAATTCTTATTCTTGATATCTTTTCTAACACCTTGTAAGATCATAATTCTAGGATTGATGGTTTCTAAATTACCCCTTGGAGCTTGTAAGACAACTGCTGATTTTGAAGGGATAACATTTGCAAGCAGTGATCCTCTTTCAATTTGACGGACTCTTTCATCACTTGTGGCATCTGTAGATTCCATCAAAGGTTTGAAATCAGTGGTGTTTAAATGAACAAATCTTAGAATATGTTGAGCTGTGGTGAATATCAAATGACCTTCAGTAACTTTCAAAGAGGTAATGGCACTCGCTAATTGGACATCATTAGCGAATAGTTTACCATTTGAAGTGACACCAAATGCAGCTAATGGAGACGTATTCGCTGATGGCTCTTCTTTCCAATCAGTTTCAATTTCATACTCATCCTCGACTTGATTAGTTGAAGAAGTATGGATAGTGGCAACCTCATACTCATTACATAACTGTGGGAATTTTGCAATCTCTAGGCTTGTGAAATCATCATCCTGGATTTCATCATTAAATGTTTTGGTTATTTTATAGACGGATCCATCAACAGTTTCAAATGTTATATGTGACCAATCGGCTTGAGATTTCATTAACACGACCTTCATGGAGCTATCAACACTTGATTTGACATATGGATCACTCAAGTCAGAAACATCAATCAAGATGATTCTTGAGATCCCACCTTCACCATCCAAGAGAACACCGACAATATCGTCATTTGCAAAAGCGATTTGTCTTAAATTTTCGCCAGAAGTGGCTATTTCATCTTTTTTGATAGATGCTAAAACTTCAGGGTGTTTACCAGATTTCATCGAATCAATATCACAATTGGCAAAATATATGCAATCATTAGTCAAAGCTGCAAACGTTTCATTTGATCTACTGACTGCAACATCCAACACGTTCCCTTCAACGTCAAAGTCTCTGAATGAGATTGGAGGAGGGACATTGGCAATTGATAACGGGGTGATATTGACAGATCTCCCATCAACAACAATATTCATACCAATATCCAATGGGACGATTGAAGGACCAATTGTTGTCTTGTTAAAGAAATCAATGATTTCAATCTTGGAAGGAGTACCAACCAAAAGTCTCAAATTTTTCTCCGGGTGCCATTTAATGAAAGTTATATCCTCCACTGAATCTATTTCCTGTTTCAAATACCAATGATAATTCTTGGTTGTCCATAGGAAAATTTTATTATTTGCCAATATAGCTAAAACTTCATTTGTGGAATTCCACAAGATGTCATCGATTTTCGTACTTAGTGGTAATCTTGTATCAAATTCCAAATGTCTTAAACCATTTTTTTCGAAAAACACCAAATCAAGAGATTGTTCCTCTTCAGCGACATGAGAACGACGTTGAATTGATGAGATTAAATTCCCCCAAGATAATTGATTTTCTAAATGATCAACAGGTTCAGAAACACTTTCTAAAACACCTTCTCTTGAGAAAATTCTAATCATTCTTCTATCAACATCGTGTATTTTATCGATTGTAGAAACGGCGAAAAATTCACAATCAGATCTCCAAGTGATTGATGCAATATTGGTATCAAAATCTGATAAATTCCCCTGATCAACATATAATGGCATTGTTGGATCTCTTCTATTTTCATCTCTTTCTAAATCCAAGTTTTTAATCAAATCTCTTTCTAGTGCCTTGGCACCTGCACCTTTAAATTGAGTCTCTTTGGAACCCCAACCAACATCAACATGATTTGATAAATTGGAATCTGATTCTTGTAAAGTCACTTCAGCAATTGGTTCAAATAATCTACTCAATAACAAGACTGTTTTCTCATTAGTCACCAGCACCAAAGTTTCCTCGTCTGAAGACCATGAAGCAGCTTGAATACCATTATCTATACTCCCAACAATTTCCACTATGGTTTGATCTGGATCAATGAATTCATTAAATCCATCATAAGTTGCAGTGATAATATCACCATTATTGAAAACGAAAACCAATTGGTTTGAATCTGCAAAATGGGCAAATGATATTAAAATTTCACTTGAAGGAAATGAAGCTAAAATTTTAACATCCCCATTTCTTGTAAATTGTTGAACTTCATAAGTACCAAATTCTCCAGGTCCTAAAACTATAGTTAAACTATCATTGACTGGATCGAAAACCGAGTCTTTAACAGGTAAATCAGGTGCTGTGGTAGAAGTTGGTGGGATCCTTCCTCTATTCAAGCACACCAAATTACGCATTTTTTTGTATAATAGAGCTATAAGCCTATTCTGTCACTCTTAAACTCGATGAGTATATACAGGAAGTTATGGTATATAGAAAAAAAAAATGGTGTATCACCCTACTGCTCATCGGTTAGCACCGCATACAAGAACGATTTACACGTACAGACATGACAGACAGGATATATCCGTCAATTCCATTCATTTAGCATTTTTATCTATAGGTTACTATTTAGCAAATCCTTTGCATTTATGAAAGAGTCTGTTATGATAACGAATTTTTTCTGAATGCCTGTTTTCTCTTTTATCTTCCTTTCCAAAGCTTTAATAGTTGCCAATTCTGAATAAGTTAACCCACCAATCATAACAATAATCACTGTAGAATTTTTTTGTAATAACCCACCAAGCCCAATGTTATCCTGAGTTAATTCTTCATCTATTGTCTTACCTAAAAGCAGCGATTTCAAGTCAAGGTTTTCCCAAGTTGTTCTCTTATTTGGATTTAGAGAATGTTGTAAGATTCTTGTAATCAATGGGATGTAGCCTCTATAGGCAAATGACAATTCCTTGGTGTATTCATCTTCATCATTTTCAGGATCCGAGGGGACTAGTTTAAGCTTTGAGTTCAAGCTGTTGAAGTTTTTAATGATTGAAGGATCTCCTCTGATTGTGATCAAACCAACCTTGATTAAATTTTGTAATAATTGGAAATTTTCAACAAATCCAAAATATTCAATGATCTCGTTGTTTAAGTTGATGTAATCCTTTTCTCTAAGACCATTATAAACAATGGATGTGATACAGATCAATCTAAGAATATCATGGATGGGGAAATCGTACTGATAAATCAAATCTGAAATTTTGGCGATTATATTGGAATAAGTTAGGTTTTGTAATATGATATCTTGTTGGAATTCCAAAATGATGTTGAATTTAGAAAATTCATCATTGGTTTGTAATGTGTTTAAGATGGATTCACTTAATTTTGTATGATTTGAAACTTGTTTTTTCAAATTTTCCAAATTTGATAAATTATCAACAAATTGCTTGACTTGTGAAATCTCTGTTTGATTTTGTAAAGATCCATAATTCGATTGTAATGATTTTGCCTGAGTATTTAAAAAATCACAAGCTGCACCAAAATTGAGAAATTTTATCGAATCATAAAGATCATCCTCAACAGGTTCATTTTCACTTAGATAGAAAACATCATTGTCCAATTTAATTGTATTGATATCTATATCATGAACTTCATCAATTATCCCGGAGTAGGTCAACTGGTTCAACAACACAGATAGAAAATCCAAGTTTCTTTCCAAAACTATCAAATCTGTTTGTTTCCCGCTATTATTTGTATTCGAACCGTATAACCCTTGGTCGATTTTCAGATATTCCTTCTTTTGTAAAGGCGATAGGGAACTGATATAGTTGTTTTGTAAATTTTTCCAAGTTGAAACAAATTTCGAAGCGTTCAATCCCTTGGATAGGATGTGAGTTACTCTTAATGTTGGATTTGCAATTAGGTAAAGATTTAACCAATTTGCTAATTTGTAAGGAATGTTCGAAGTTTTGTAAAGATATAAAGAGTTCAGTTCTTTTTGTAAGAGTAGTTGATAAGTTGAATCCTTCTCGTTATGGATGTATAGATCCCAAGAGTTGATTGAGTTCAAATCACCAAATATTCCCACTTGTAACAATTGATGCTTGAAAGACTTGAAATAATCACTTGTTATGATCAAATCTATCTTGATTGAAGGAGTCGTGGACAGTAAAGACTGAACAATTGATAGCAGTCTGTTGATATTCTTGAGATCTGACCTTATTAGAAACGTTATGCTCGTTGTGGATGCTGTTGGAACATTTACATCGTCATCAAACCAATAGACATTGAGGATATTTGCTTCATTTTTCAGTTTGGAAAAGGGGATTAATGAGTTGATTGGGGTTGATAGCGATTTATCAATGATTAGAGATTTGGATTTCTTATTCAAGAGATGGATCAATTGCTTTGCCGGATCCATTGTGTGGCCTTTTGTTGATGAGATGGGGTGTTGGTGGTTAAGATTCGGTGTTTACTTTTTGAAAAGTCATGAGCTATATATGGTCGCACAATCTCATCGCTAGACAAAAAGCTACAAAAATCAATTACAAACTACAAAAAGATTTGTTCTAGTTTAGTTGACATCCATTAAACGTGAGTGGAATAAATAATGTGGAATATAATTTCAGTAATCATTGTAATTTGTAGGTTTTGTAGTTTTAGTACAATCTCTTGTGACGTTAAAGACTAATGCAAAGGCTCCGTCCGTGGTCCTGATTGATTTGGTTTTGTTGATTATTTGGGGTTGAATAGATATGAATGGTTGTTGTAGGTGATGCTGGTTGATGCTTTTATTCGTCATCTTGTTGCTTTTGTTGAGCCAATTTGGCGTAGTAGGCTTCTCTCTTTTCAACTTTACCCTTATGGAACCCCCACCACCAGTAACTGGCGAAGCCCAACCCCAAGGCGACTCCGATGGAAAAGTCGACGTATGTTCTTCTGGCTAGGGAGCCTGTGATTCTGGTAGAAACAGCCATGTTTATGATGTGTTGTTCGTGTAATTTGCAGTGTCTTGATGGTAGAGAAGTTGGTCAAATACCGTCAATTCTTTTCTGTTGTACGATAACTTTTCCATTTTTTCTGCCAATCAGAAAAGCGCCAAAAAACACCACCGGAACTCTGCCCTCGGAACATAAAGGATAGTGAAAAAGCTTCATCATCAGCTCTTGAACAACAGATGAACCACTAGGAACCGCTATCAGACAACAGAGAAACAATGTTTGCCCGTCAAATCATCAGAGCCCAGGCCAAGCGTGCCTTCCACACCACCAGACAACAAGCTGCCCACTTCGAAGAGGGTGTCTACTCCAATCTGCCTTTCAAGGTGCACAACAGAAAGATCCCATATGCTTTCCTTCACTTCAGTTTCTTTGGTCTAGGGTTCGCCATCCCATTCATCGCTGTCTACGTCCAGTTGAAGAGATCTGGTAACATCTAAGCAATAGCTATCAAAGCCCCAGCTATTTACTATAAAGATTTCGTGTCCATATAAAACCAACCCATTCCACATATTCTAAGGTAACTCCATATCAAATCAAAGTTAATGAGCATTTTGTTATATTTATTATCAAATACATGATTCTACAATTATGAAAGTCTGTAATGTATGACTATAAGAATAAATAATGAATAAATAAGTGATCAATTAGATCTATAAATAAATGAATAAATAAAGCAACCAGTTTATTTCAACCCTCTAGCAGCAGCCTGGTTCCATCTGGCCATCGTCTCATCTGTATATCTCTCCTGTGGATCACATTGTTTAGAAACTCCAATTCTGTAACTCAAATATCCCAATATAATCATGCCACTTGCAACCTTCACCGTGTTACTCCCAGCATTTTTGGGATTAGGCCACCAACCACCTAAAATGAAGTTAGTACTAAATAGCTGAAATGCTCACAGTATATTGAACTATAGACTAACCTGTTGGACTCCAAACATGCTGTGGTTTTAGTTGTTAGTGAATGTGGAGATCCCAAAACAATAAGAGTACTCACTTTTGGATAAGGAAAACGACCACCACTCTAAGTAAAAGACTGTTAGTAAGAAATAAAAGAGCGACAGCTTGGAAGCTATAAGGCGTCGACAGACATACCATGACTTAACCTTGTGTAATATTATTCTTTATCTATGTGATGTTATCTGTGAATCTATCAAGATTCCCTTATAATCCCTAATTCCAATCGTTCTAGTCTAAATTCCCAGTGTCTCCTTCAAATGAAAACAGACTTGAATCTATGAGGATACACTGCTTGAATATACTCTTTGATCAACTGAACCAGATTGTAATGCCTGTCTTAACAATTCAAGTTCCTTCATTGGTTATTCTCCTTCTTTTGTAGCTTCACCACTTTTGTTATACGCTGGTTACTGAGCCCTGGGCCTTCTCGCTGGTGGTGTCTGGAGGTCCTCTGCTGACACGAAATTTTATAGCATAAAGTATTAACGCGTTGGGGTTCTGGCAAAAGAACACATCAAGAGTTGCTGATCTGGGAAGCTGAAAGAAAAGTGCTGGTAATGTCTGCTAAGGAGGAACTCATAGAGAAGTTTGGTCCGCAAATTGATCAACCAGAGCTGATCAAGTCCTGTGAACAAATCATCAAAATCTTTTCAATATCTGTGGAAGATCTCTACATCAATTGGGAATCATTCGTCGTTACGAAGCATAATGGGTTGAAGCTAGAGTTTAACCAGGATAACATAGCAGGATTGCAAAACTATATCCAGGGAAATTTAGAGAAAAAACGCTCTCAGGGAGGGAATGCACCAAGTACTGTTAAATTGAATAGAAAGATCAATATCAATAATACTTCAAGTCCATTCAATTTCTTACCAACAACTCCAACAGTTCTGAAAAAGAAACAGAAGCTAAACGTTGGTGATACCAATACTCCTATAAGGAGACTTGTCTCTCCAAAAGATGCTCTAAAAGAGTCAAACAATGATCCCCAAATTGGTTCAACACCACTGAAAAATAACCTATCAACCACAACAACTGAAACCCCAACTCCTCTGAAATCATCTAGCACCTCGGGAGAAATCATCGAAACACTAAACAGTGGCATTCCGATTTCAAGGGGGTTTGAGCCTGAAATGGATTCTGAAAATCCAGTCAGATTGATTGCCAACTTTGATCCCAAAAAATATCAATTCCGTACAATGAGAACAAAATTATTAGAAACTGCAGATGTCCTTGATGAACAAATTGACTCATTCACCAAAATCGTTCAAACTCATTATAATATCCCAACTTCGGATTTCAACAATCCTTCAATAATATCACAATCTGAAATCATCGCTGTGGGGAGAATTGTTCCGGATAATCCATTGACTTCAACCGATACAGTGCTTAATGCAGATTCATTAGCATTGGAAACTTCAAGAACCTTAGGGATAGGTAGAAGAGTTCAATTGGATTTATCAAACTTGACAAATTATTCGTTTTTCCCCGGGCAAATTGTCGCCTTGAGAGGTAAGAATGCAAGTGGAGAGTTTTTCAAGATTACTGAAATTATTGATTTACCTTATCTTGGTTCTTCAATTAGTTCCAAGGATGAACTGGAATCTTATAATGAAAAATTAGATAACGATTTGAAATGTGTTGTTACTATGGGTCCTTATACATCTTCAAAAGATTTGAATTTTGAAAATTTAATCTCCCTGGTTGATAAGATAAATTATGAAATAAAACCACATGTTATCATAATGTTTGGTCCATTTGTTGATATTTCTCATCCATTGGTGATATCGGGTGATCTTAACCCTCAACTGGACAATCCTAATTCAGAATCAATCAAAAAAATCAATACATTGGATGATATTTTCAAGAATATAGTTTCTCCAATTTTGAAAAAAATTAACAACAAAATACAAGTTGTTTTAATTCCATCCTTAAAAGATGCTGTTTCTAAACATGCTGCATATCCACAAGATTCATTAGACAGGAAGAATCTATTGCTTACGAAAAATTTCAAAGCTTTCCCAAATCCTTCAATTTTCCAATTCAATGAAACGTTGATTGGTGTTTCAAATAATGATATTTATAAAGATCTGAAAGATGTTAATAAAGGCGATGCTACAAAGGAAAATAGATTCGATAGAATCTCCAATCATGTCATTCAACAAAGAAGATTTTATCCAAGTTTCCCCGGCTCAAAATCACAACGTAAAAAGCAAAATGTTGGTGAAGATGAAGACGAGTTTGATTATATCCCAACTTCTGAATTAGATGTTTCATATTTAGGTCTATCAGAATTTGGTGACGTTATACCAGATATTTTAATCATACCATCAGAATTAAGATTCTTTGCGAGAGTTGTCAAAAACGTCTTGGTTATTAATCCTGGTCCATTCATGAGACCAAATAATTTAGGGACTTATGCACAAATAACAATCAAAAGACCAAATGTGCAAGATCTTACCAAAATCGATGATAATGGTGAGGAATTATACTTGCATGATATTTGGAATAGGGCAAGAGTTGATATAGTGAAAACATAACCATGTATTTATTCATGTTGGTTTACAAAAATAAATGTTAATAATCATAATATATAATTTGTTGTACTTATACAAAAGGTATATGACGTAAAACCAAGATAGTGTAGTGTTAATGGGGACAAACAGAAATAGTCAATAAAATAAAAAATAAATCATCAAATCATTGAAGCTGAAAAGAAAAAAAATGGTAACAAAAAATCAAATGAAATCATACATCTCATCATGTGTGTACTAGATAATTAAACCGAATAAATCACAAATGTCATGAACTTATCATAAACCTTAAACGGTTGTTTTCTTTGGAGAGGCTTGGGATGAATTACCGGCATTTTGAGAACTAGAACCACCCTTCACTTTTTCCTTAATGGAAGAAAGCAAACCTTTCTTCTTTCTTGGAGAAGAGGTACTTGAAGCAGATTCGGCATCATCGTTACCACTCTTTGGAGGAGCTAACTCATTGCCACGTTGACCACTTGATTGAGCTTTACTTGATGAAACACCACCGGCGGATCCGGCGCCTGCAGCGCCAGTTGAAGCACCACCAGTTGAAGCACCATGAGAATCTGATCCAAGAACAAGATTTTCAGTTCCTGGAACTGGTCCAGTTTGACCAGTGTATGGATTCTTATTTTCGTATTGAAAATGTTGTGGTAAAGACTCAGATGGTTGTTCGGTAGATTTTTCTGATTGGTTGCGTTCTTTGCTGAATTGGTTATAAGCAGAAGTTGATTGTTTCGAACCTTGGGTAGAAGTAGATGATTTCTTACCTGAAGACGAAGCAGCAGCACCAGCACCTACACCAGCAGCACCAGCAGTCAAACCAGTATTTGAACCTGCACCTGAACGTGAACCGGAACCTGAACTTGAATTAGTTGGACCTGAACCGGAAGTTGTTGGACCTGAACTTGAAGTTGTTGGGCCTGAACTTGAAGCATTTGGACCTGTGCCCGATGTAGCTGAGCCAGTGGCACCACCAGTAGCAGAGTTTGAGCCTCTACCTGTACCTGATGCAGTTGAACCTGCTACACCTGCGGCTCCTGTACTCAAACCAGCGTTGGAACCTGAGGTAGTTGGGTCAGTAGCAGAACCACCAGCGTTGGAACCTGAAGTAGTTGGGTCGGCAGCAGAACCACCAACAGCACTATTTCTACCACCAGAGCTTGATTTGGTTGCAGCAGCACCTGCTGAACCAGTTGGATCATCTGCTCTTTTACCTGAAGCATTTTCTTGAGCTTGTCTTTCTGCTTGCTGTTGAGCATATTCATCAGATTTTTCAGCGGCTTTTTGGACATAGACATTACCTTTGGTGATATACTCATTGTTACTGTTCTTTGCATATTCATCAGCTTTATCAGCTGCTTGTTGAACGTAATCATTGAGTTGAATACCATACTTCTCAGCGTAAACCTTAGCCTCGTCAAGGTAGCCACCTTGAGCACTCTTTTCACCATCAGCAGCTAGATTGGAGGACACTTTTTGATTACCACTTGGAATAGCACCTTCTCTTGTTTCACCAGTGCTACCACTGTTACCAGCAAACTTACCAGTTAATCCAGCGGCGCCAGCAGCACCTGCAATACCTGCAGCAATACCACCAAATCCAGATCCACTATTTTGTTTAGCGTGCTCTTCATCAGCACCACCCAATGATGTTGGGTGAGATTCTTCAGTAGCTGGAGCTCTAGATGATTTGTAAGACGCATCATTTGATGCAGCAGAATTGCCAGACTTTGGATCCAAAGTTGGAGCACCAGCGTCATCAGCGGTAGGTTTATTTGGTTGAGAGGTAACTTCACCAGTAACAAATGGATTTTTGTTACTTTCGGCCAGTTCAGTTGGTGCAGTATGAGAACCATAACCAGACGCATTTTGGTGAGAGCCCAAAGCAGAGTGTCCGGAAGTTGTTGGTTCAGATGATTTGGCATAAGAACCAGAAGCAGAGTGACCAGATGATGAAGGATCTGATGATCTGAATTGAGAGCCTGATGTAACATTGTGGGAGTCTGATGCGGAAGAAGTATTGTATGATCCTGAAGCTGGTTGTTTGGAATGAGCGCCAGAAGCGGCATAAGCACCGACACCTGCACCAGTACCAATTGCTGCACCAGTACCTGCACCAGAGCCAGAGTGACTTGAAGTTGTACCACTTGGATTGGAACCTTCTTGAGCAGCCTTCGATGAAGTATAACCTTTAGCATCAGACTTTCTTAGAGCTTCATTTGGCTGGTTGGCAAAAACGTCAGTGTTAGCACCAGTATATCCTGTTGAATTACTAGCAGTTGATCTGTTTTGGGAGTTGGAAGCGTTTTGAGAGCCTGAAGCAAATTGAGGTGGAAGAGTAGCACCTGCAGCACCATAACTAGAATCATCACCTCTTGAAGTTGAATGTGAAACAGATTGATTTTGAGTAGCACCAGATGAAGATTGAGGGTAAGAACCAGAAGCTGAAGTGTTTTGGTGAGAATTATGGTTTGCATAACCTGCACCTGCGACACCTGCACCTGCAATTCCGGCACCAGTAGCAGCTTGTTTACCAGAAATACCATGACCTGATGATGTGGCGCCAGAAGAAACTTGACTAGCACCCTTGGTGTAATCTTGAGTGTTAGCAGGATCTGAAGTAGTGTTATATGGAGCACCAGTTGAGGTACCAGAAGTGGCGCCAGTCGATGTACCACCAACAGCAGTACCAGATTGGCCCTTAGATGATGAACTTAACTCAGATTCATTGATGGCACTTCTAGTGTTACCAATGTACTGATCAGGGGACGCTTTGATATCACCAGCTAGTTTTTTAGCGCTAGTATAATCACCTTTCTTGACATCACTTAAAACATCTTTCCCTTCAGCAGCAAGCTTGGTACCATCGGTCTTTGCAGCTTTACCAATAGCTGTGGCATCTTTCTTGTTGAATCTAGAGAAGAAACCACCCTTCTTTTCTTCATTTGCAGCGGCTGAACTAGAACCAGAACCAGAGCCAGAATTAGCAGCACTAGCACCAGTAGCACCAACGCCGGCACCAGCAGCACCCAAAGCAGCAGTTTCTTTACCGTGAGATGAGTTTCCATGAGAAGGTGCACCAATACCAGAAGTCTCACTATACGATTGTTCTTGAGTATCTGTTGGGACAGCATTGTATGGGTTAACAGAATCGGCTTGAGGCTCAGCACTTCTGGAAGAGCCAGAGACACCAGAAATATCATTAGAACCGTTGTGATCATAACCAGAAGATGGGGCAGCATTTGCAGAGTTTGATGGATAAGAAGAGCCAGAACTGTTGGCATCTCTTGACTTAGGTGATTCATGGCCGGCTGAACCAGCTGCACCAGCACCTACTGCGCCAATACCGGCAGCAGTGCCATAACCAGAAGAGTTTGGACCTTGAGCATTTTGTGCAGCAGCTGAAGAGGATGGATGAGTAGAAGAATCTGGACCTCTTGCATTTTGTGCAGCAGCTGAAGAGGATGGATGAGTAGAAGAATCTGGACCTCTTGCATTTTGTGCAGCAGCTGAAGAGGATGGATGAGTAGAAGAATCTGGACCTCTTGCATTTTGTGCAGCGGCGGCAGTAGATGGATTATGAGAAGATGAGCCAGCAGTGTTACCTGAAGCAGAGCCTAAACCACTACCAGCACCAACAGCACCACCTGTAGCAGCGCCAGTGGTAGCGCCAGAACCAGTACCAGTCGTAGCAGAAGACCCTTTACTTGCAGCGTTGTAATCAGAACCATTGAAAGCCTCCTTGGTATTACCAATGTAATTGTCTGGGTTCTGTTTGATGTCACCAGCTACTTTCTTAGCACTTGATAAGTCACCTTTTTTCAGGTCAGCAGCAACAGCTTTACCTTCAGCAGCGTGCTTAGAAGCATCTGTTTTAGCAGCTTTACCGATTGAAGAAGCATCTTTTTTAGTCAATTTTGAAAAGAAGCCACTCTTTCTGTTACTAGATTTCCCAGATTTAGAAGAGGTTTCAGAAACAGCATCATTTGGAACAGAAGATCTGTTGGAGTTAGACACGGCTGGAACTTCAGATGGTCTTTTAGAAGCAGCACCTGCATTTGAGCCTGAACCTGAATTACCCAAAGCAGCACCCCCGACAGCTCCAGCACCGGCTAAGCCAGCAGTACCAGCACCTGGCCCTGAAGAGGAGCGGTCAGTAGTGGATGGTTGAGAGTAACCTTGAGTAGGAGCGCCAGAAGAATGAATTGGACCTGTGGATTGTTGACGAACATCTGATGGAACATTACTAGTACCTGCAGAGCCATATTCAGCTGTATAACCTTGAGAGGTTTGAGGAGTACCTCTAGTGTTAGAAGCAGTGTTGTAGTCAGAGTTTGAGGCAACATTTGGACCAGAAGAAGAAGTATCAGCGACATTGATTTGTGGAACGGTTTGGGTGTTTTGAGTGTATTGAGATGATGGAACGCCTCTTGAGGTGGCACCAGTTTGAGCACCAGAGTTGTGACCACCAGCTAAAGCAGAACCACCACCAACGGCGGCAGCTGTTGCAGCAGCAACACCGACACCGTGACCGTTACCATTACCGTTGTTGTAATCATATGGCTCAGAAGTTCTTGGAACAGATTTGGAAGCGACAGTAGCATCTCTATTGGATCTAGATTGCAAATTGGAGGCGGAATCTTCAGGATAAGATTGATAAGCAGAATTTGAAGAAGCCTTTTCTTGTTCAGCCTTCAGCTTTTCAAATTCCTTTTCCTTAGCAGCCACAACCTTCTTCTTTTCAGATAAGATTTTTTCTTCTTCCTTCTCAGCAGCTTCCTTCTCTTTCTTGAATGCAACAGCATCTAAAACTTGTCTTGGAATGATACCAGCATGTTTAATAACTTCTTCATCAGAAAAGTCTTCCCAGTATTGCTCAGTTGGGTCCACTCCAAGTGATCTTTTTTGGAATTCACCTTGAGAGCTGTTTTGATTGACGTAACCTTCAATGTATTGACGACGAGTCTTGTACAAGTTGCTTTCAAAATCCGTTTCAGTCTTTGAAGGAATCTTACCATAAACATTCTGAACAATGTAGTTCAAAGCAATGGCAACGTGTTCAGCAACAAGGACAATTGCCAACAAATTCCATGGTTGTAATTTGACTGGTGATTTCAAATAAGAGAATGAAGATTCGTTGACAATGTCAGATTGTCTGAATAGAGCAGTAACAGCTGGAGCAACCATTGTGGCGACCCATGTAACACCTTTCAAGTTTGAGTCCCATGGTGAAATGCTATCAGCCTTGAGTGGAACAGGTCTTGATGCTTCGTTGAACAACTTGTAAGCATCACCTCTGAATTCAATCCAGTTACTAATCAAAGAAACAATTGGAGCCAGTGACCACACTGGACCAAATAGAGCCAAGTAACCAAATTGAATAGTCAATTCTCTGTATTCATCATCGACATTGAATGGTGGCAAAGTGACTTGTTTACGAACATCCTCCAAGAATTTGGCTTCTTCTGGTAAATCAGTCAAGGCAACAGCGGCATTTTGATCTTTGGCCTTTCTGAAGTGTTCAGTGACTTTACGAATAACAACTGGAACGATGTTTTCCAAGAAGAAACCAAGAACTTGGTTTGTAACGGCAAAATAAGCAAATTGGGTATTCAATCTTTCCTTGTTGATCTCGAAATGTTTTTCATTGATGGAGATGTTGTATCTGTTGGTGTGGCCTTGAATAAAAGACAAGTAAGGATTAACCAAATGACCGAATGGTAAGTAGACAAAACTGGTGATGAGCAATGGAACATAAGAAGCCAAAAAGTTCAAGACAAATTGCTTCTGGATGACGGAACGTTGATAACTTGAGTTTGTTTCATGGTTCTCGTAAGCAACAAACTTGTCAACGAAAACGGTGTAACCGGCAGTCAAAATTGGGACAAATCCAACAATCATAACGGTTGGCACCAAACTCAAGAACATTTTACCGGAACCTTGATAGATTTCATTCAAAAAGATTTCAATAAAGAAACAACAGAATTGGTAAGTTAACAAAATCAAAGCAAAGCCAAGAGCAACTGGTATGAATGTCAATTGTCTTAAAGCTCTCTTATAACCAGGGAACTTTGGTGATCTTAAACCAGTAACGTTATCCAATTCTTCAGTTTCACCGACAAACTCACCTCTTTTAGATTCAATCAATGAGGCATCCTTAGTTTTCCAGGTGATAGCATAGATGTTTTCCTTCTTTTTCCAGGCATTGGTCAACAAAATAGCCCAGAATAAGTTTAAGACAGTGAATATAATGGAGTATCTTTTGAAAAAGAAGAAAGAGACAAATCCCAAAACGGATGGGACAACTAACCAAACGGTGTAAAATCTTAAAAATCCGAAATATAAAGCCACTTTTTCACCAGCAATATCTTTGATGGCGGCAATGTCATCTTCATCAACCAATGGTTTCTTCATCCAGCCATCCAATAATCTCTTGTTCAATTCGTTATTGTGTAATGGGATGATCTTTTCGACAAATTCCCATTTACCAGAACCAGCAGTGATACCAGCACCACCTTCAAATTCTGGATCGGTTATCAAAGAATAACCAGCACGTAATTTTTCAGCAACAGTCAAGGTTTCCAAAATTTGTTCGTCATCATCAATTGAATTCTTAACACCGTAGAGATAATCTTTCAAGTGAAAAGATTTCAAAGCTTTCAATAAAACAGCATCATTGAGCTTGATAAACACTAGTAAAGTGGAATCTTCACCTGGTCTAACCTGACTATAGAAACCAGAATTTTTTAGCGATTTAATCAAGAAAGCAAACTTTTGATCAGAGTTCTCCAGTGGGACACCTCTGTCATCCACAGTGTATTTGACAGATAAGACGAAATCTGGGTTTAATTCACCCAAAGGCTTAACAGTTGAATCAAGTGTCTTGCCCGGCATTGTAATAAAATAATTATATGCAATTGAGGTCAATTGACTTGTTTCTATGTCTTTTCAAACAAGATTAAGTGGAATAGCTTGATCAAATTGAAGAAGGAACGAGCCTACTTTATAAGCCCATCAAACAAATTTCACTTTTGCTCGCGAATTCTCGACCATTGCTTTGCAGTCTAGACCCTCAATTTCAAGCGATTGTGGAAGCCATTTGGCTGTGGAGCAGCGGGACTAGGCGATCTGGTTTTGTGACAATTCTTCATAGTTAAGCTTAGTTAAGCTTCTCCAGTCCCGGGACTACTACAAAAGTCATATCGAAAAGCTGAAATTCAGTACCAAAAGCACAAATTTCAACTATTTTAGTTCCCAGCAAAGATGCAAAATTCACAATCTCGAAGAAATTGGCTGGCAATCTAACGAGATGTGAAGATCTTATAGACTATGACGAAATATCGACGTCAAGAAGCATATTAACACACTGACAACAATCAATTGAATGCTGCGAACCCTTCGATCACGTCTTTCGCTTAAGCTTTGTTAAAAGGTGCTGTAGTGCCTCGGTGACACATGGATTTAGTAACTTCACTAAAGACGATCTCCACAACCATGGTCTCGGGCCGCAATGGCACTTTCACCATCCATTTCCGTTGATTCCCAGTATATCCATAACACCATCTTTTGAGTAAAAGCTTTAAAAGCTCAGGTATGTTGTACTTTGTATGGGAGCTTCTCTATGGCCCGATTTCGTAAGCCATCCCGAGGAAAAAAATTTTGGCAGATAAAGTGCTGATAACGCTTTTGGGTATAATCTTCTGACCTACTTGTACCATTTGAAGAGTTTGGTAATGGAGTTACATCGAACTCATCACTAAAATCCTGTACCAGTAATCTCTTCAAAATAACGTATATGCTCGCAAGACACATCGTTAAAAATTTCTCCACAGGTACAAGAAGACTTTCAAACCGCATAATGTCCTTAGAAGAACCTACATCTGAAAGAGCTCAAGAGTTGATCTCAAACTATGAAAAAATTTTGAAACAAGTGCAGGATTCAGCATCTGCCAGATCTAATGGTTCAAATCATCCGGTTAAATTGGTTGCTGTGTCAAAATACAAACCTGCTAGTGATATCAAAGCTCTGTATGATCATGGTGTTCGTCATTTTGGTGAAAATTACGTTCAAGAACTAATTGGTAAGGCTAAAATTTTACCAAAAGATATTAATTGGCATTTTATTGGTGGGTTACAAACAAACAAATGTAAAGACTTATCCAATAATATCCCAAACTTATACTCTGTGGAAACTATTGATACTTTGAAAAAAGCCAAAAAATTAAATGACACAAGAGAAGGTGGTGAAGTTATAAATGTATTTCTTCAAATCAATGCATCAAATGAAGAACAAAAATCTGGCTTGAAAATTAATGAAAAGGACTCAATCAACGAACTGGTCACATATTTAACTAAAGAGGCTAAAAATGTGAGATTAAGAGGATTGATGGGTATTGCTTCTTATGAGCAATCAACTTCTGAGGGCGAAAATGAGGACTTCAAAGTATTGGTCGATTTGAAACGAGAACTAGATCAACAATTTGTTTTGGATTTGGAGTTATCAATGGGAATGACTGCTGATTATAAAGAAGCTATAAGACAGGGGACTTCTTATGTTAGAATTGGGTCTGCAATTTTCGGTACAAGATTATTAAAGGATCAACTATGACCACGCCTCAGAGATTATTTGAATTCGCTACACATAGATCATCATGAGATATGTATATAATATTTAACATAATGTCATCTAAATCATAAAAGTCTTGTTTTTCATTCATAAATGTTCGAAAAATCTAACAAGAGAAGTAGCCAATAAATTGGCCAGATTTGGTGAAGTGGCTCTAATCCTTAATTCTATTTGATCATCAGTGACAAATTTTAGCTTCATCAACGTACCAAAATTCCCGCTTGAACTAGTATGTAAAATACCTGCAGCAAATATGAAATTTGCACTTTGTTGTTCCACAAGGGCAAATCCTAATTTATCAACAAATCTTAATAACCAGGCCTTATCAGATGCTCTATCGGTGTAAATATTTCGAACGGCCTCACCAATAGTGCCCAATGTATCAATTTGTTTCCAGTGTTGTAAGAATTGAGGGAATGGTAACGCCGTTGGTGAAACAAATTTCGTCAAGAAGATGGGTAATTTTAATTTGATGCTATTGAACCCACCACCAGAATTAAATTGAATTCTTAAATTTGGCGTATCTTCATATTGGAAAGGAGCACGTAATAGCACCTCAATGTTTGAAGTTGTTCTTTGATCAACATCAACATCTGTGTCTGGTAATTCAAGAAGGTTGACAATTATATCTGGTTTGATTGTTTTATATTCCGTCAATGAGGTGATGAATGAACTTAATGGTTTGGGAGATTTGTTAATAAATGTCAAACTTAATGATAACAGATCCTTTTGACCCGTAGATGGTTTATTGATTCTTAAAATAATCTTGATCAATGAATTTTCGAAAAAAACACCTTGATTAAATTCAAATATTCTGTAAAATCCTTTATCCCAATTTGGTGTCAATGGAGCACCTGTGGTCTTTCTTGGAAGAGGAGCTGGTGGAGGTTTAGTATGTGCTGCTGAATTGAATGGGTCTTTAAATTGATTCGCCACAGGTTGTGGAGTATTTTCATCTTCTTCATCCTCGTTCTCAACTTCAATCAAATCATTTTGTCTACTTGTGTTTAGCTTTTGAGTTAAATTATCAGTACTCTTCACCAAAACACTCTTCTTAACATCTATATTACCCAATCTCAACAATAATGGATTTTCAATGCTGTTGAAAACGGGTTGCTCATCAAAAACAATGTTGAATAGAATTCTCCCATCCTGTGAGTTTAGTTTTTGGATCATTGCTAAATATTCCAGTGCACGTTGTTGTAGTTCAGAATCAATCGAATTGATTTCTGTACTTAAAAATTTAATCAATTTTGATTTCATTTGCTTATCGTTGATGTCTAGCTTTTGAAGTTTCAAGAATGTGGTTAAAAGCATAGCTCTCGTTGAATTGGAAACAAAAAAATAAATCGTGGATAAAATTTCCATCTGTTGGTGAATTGAGTAATCATCCACTATAAGGATCCCAAATTCACCTAATAAATAAGCAGCAATTTTAACCATTGGTTCTGCAAAATTTGGTTTGGTAATATACTTCATCAATTCTGTACATGTAAACTTGTGAAGATTTTCGTTATTCACAACAATTTGTACAACTCTTTCCCAAATACTTTCGTTCAATATTACACCAACGTTATCAATCAATTCAAGCATTGTCCCCACAAACCACAATGGATTTTTAGCAAATTTTTCACTCAGCACCGAAATTTTAACAGCGAATTCTGCTTTTAAAATATGATCGGAAGCTTTCAATGTTTTGATCAATTCACCAACAACAAATTCAATCGATTCAGAATCAGTCAATGCATAGATCAGATCCAAACTTTTACGACAAATCGAAACATCTTGATCACGCAATAAATGAAACAATTTTAATAAATGTTTTCTTAAAGTTTGTAAAGAAAAAGAACCACCAGCAGAGCTTAATGAGATTAATGAATTCAAAGCCAAATATCTTGTGTTTGTTTCTGAAGAGTCCAATAGTTTGGTGATAGCGTCAATTGATGATGATAATGCTTCCGGTGAGGGATCAAGATGACTTGCGAGTCCAATGATTGCAAACAATACAGAATTATGGGCATTCCTTACCGCAAGATCTGCAGTTTTCTTGGTTGTGAATTCAATTGTTTTGGAAACACAAGCTCTTAACGTTCTCAATGTGTTCAGATCAATATCAAGGTGTTGAGCATCAGGTATAAGTGTCTCCAATAATCCTGTCAATCTAACGATCAGCCAGGGATTGGCAATTTGACCGAAAAAATAGTGTTCTGGAACTTCTTGAGGCTCCATAATCAATAAATTTAACTTTTTAGCCAATGTTGGAATGATTCTCTGTGATTGTTCAAAGTCTACTTCTTTTGCAATAAACTGAATTAACGGCAATATAGAAAGCACAACACCCAAATCATGATCATCACATAATGCTAAGATTCTTGGTATCCATGGGCTATGTTTTGCAAAGACCTCGGGACTAGCCTTTACCAATTTCAATAAGGCTAAAGCTGATCGTTTTTTCTGTAATGGAGTAGATGTTGGTGATCTCAATATTTGGAAAACCTCTTCACTAAGATAATTTGCCCAAGCTTCATTCCCCAGAGTAGCAATACATTGTAAAGCCAGTAAATTTGTTTCAACATCCATTGAATTCAAATCATTCTTTAGTGGGTTGATGATCAAGTATAAAAAGTCTGCTTCTGACTCTGATTTGTTACTGGTACTGATCAGAAGACTTATTGACAAATAGCCAATAAATTTTTCAGAGTAGACTTTGGAGGATAAGAGTTCAAGAATCTGATTATGACCAAACGAAAAGTTTAATTTCGATGTATTACAGCTTGTTGTCAAATAAATATAGATCAATTTGGAAATGTACTTCTTCTTCTGGTACCCAGTAAGTTTTGATCCGGAGCTGAATTGTTTCTGGATATTGACAAGTTCAGAGTTGATACGTTTGTCCTGTTCTTCTTTAGCATTCACTGTTCTCAAATCAGCTATGAACTGCTGAAGTCCCTTCATGTTCCCTGCCATACTGAAGGTCACCACCAAACAAAGTGCTATTGAGTTCAAGTGATCCGATTTAACTATCTTAAATACCTTGACCTTCTAGATCAATAACCTTGGCTCAATGTTTAATGTTCAATCAACCGTGTTTGTTGTTTACCGCTCTAACCAAAGTACATCAGAAAAATTCGCTGTGCGTACCGTATATGAGATCACCGGAACAGTCACGTGTCATTATTTTATACCTGTGCAATGTTGACAGATAGAGATCAAACAGGATGGTAACATTCATATTACATTCATAAATAGATTATTGAAAGCTTCAAAGGACCATCGGCTGGAATCAAGGTTTCATAGGTTTCCAAGATATATATGGACTGAATTATATGTATTACTCGCTGATTTCCCTGGACTCAGTTTTTGGCATCTATATAACAAGGCATATTAAATTTTTGTAAATATAACAAATATTTGCTTTACTAGATTTGAAAGTAAGGCCTTGGCTTTCAGGCTTGTTGGAAATTAAAGGCAAGAGCGGTACAAATACGTCCAAGAGCTTCTTATAGTTTTCTTTTTTTTTTTTTTTTTATGTTAACCATATGTAGAGACTTAATTCTAAAGCTCAAATACTTATAAGGTTATCATTTCATATACCATTGCATAAGAGATGAAACTGTTTGAATCTAGCTCGAACCTTAAGTGGCTAGTTATGGTAATTTCTCCTCTTAAGTTGACGTAAATCGTCAATTTGGGTAATATCTTCTCTTGCGCGCTCATTAATTCGCCCAACATATGCTGCTCCTCTCATAACTCTAATTTCGCTCCAAGACTATATAAAGGAGTATATTTCCCATGTTTTTCCTCTATAGTTTTATTGACTTTTATTCCAAAATATGCTCATTCAAAATAAGAGTTTTTAGAGACATCAGTTGCCAATCACGTGATCCGTGCTTCTCATCCAGACCTAGATGTGCTAAAAATAGAACAAGTTAATCCGTGATAGTTTAGTGGCTAGAATCACCGTTTGTCGCTTAAAGATCATTAGATCTTGACAATACATGGTAGACCGGGGTTCAATTCCCCGTCGCGGAGAAATTATTTTTTTGCAAGTTTTCTAGGCGGATTCTGAGAGTATTTATTGATTTATTAATGTATATCAGTTGATTTTTGATACTTGTAGATTATCTTGCTCATTAAGTTCAGGTTCATGGACTAAAATTTTATTTTTAAGTTTTACCATACTTGAAAATTGACATAACGGACTTAAATTTTGTTAAGTACTTGTGCTTACACACCTTGGACATGCTCCATGATCATTTATACCGCTACTGGATATCTATAAAAGTGTATCCGTGTATAATATGATGTCTTCATCTATAAACATCAATTGATAGATTGCTGATTAGTCTAAATGTCAAAAAATCTATATCAAAAAAAAATTAATTTTTCTATATATGGAAAAATTTCAATTAATTTTAAAGCATGTTAAGCAAAAATTTTTGAGTGAAAAAGTTCAATAATTATACATTTTTCTTTGTGGTACATTAAGCCAGCGATGTGACTGTGAAGGCTTTATGACTATCAATTTGCTTGACAAAAACACAGAATGCATCCAGATTAACTCCAATTAATTCGAGCAGTTCCAATATACGTGATATTTGTGCCCGAACCTTGGCACAAAATTAAATCCGAATCTCTTTACAACCAAAATTCTTTATTGTACTGAGAACTCCTAGTTCTATTCATCGATTGTTTTGAACCTCAATCATTCGCCACTCATATTGGCGTATACTTATATCTACCAAGTCATCCTTATCTCTCTTTCAAGTCTTTTGGCTGCTATCAACTGCACATAGTACTCAAAGATGTCAAGTCTGAACATTGTCCCTTCAGATCAGATTTACTCAATTATCTTTAGAGGTTGTACTTTATTATACGTTGCCTATAGATCCTATTCTCACAAATCTTTGACGAATTCAGGAATCATTGCTGCTTTAGGTACAGGATTTGTTCATTCATTACCACCTTCAAACCTATATCTTGTCTTGATCGTGGTGTTCTATTTAACCTCATCAAAAGCTACCAAATACAAACATGAAATAAAAAACAAGTTGACTACAACTCCAGCTTACAAAACCAGCTCCACAACATCCCATGATCAAAGAACCCATATACAGGTGCTTTCCAACTCGATCATTGCCACTATTTTAATACTGATCTTGATTTTGTCGACTGATCCCTCGCAACAAGCTTTACTAAAAGCTGGTATTATAGCGCAATATACCGCTGTGATTGCAGACACTTGGTCAAGCGAGTTGGGAATTTTATCCCAATCGGATCCATTTTTGATCACAACATTCAAAACCGTTCCTCCAGGCACAAATGGTGGTGTTTCCAAAGCAGGTTTATTAAGTGGTGTTTCCGGGGCTGCTTTGATAAGTGCAATATCCACTTTTACCTACGAGGAAGCCAACTTTCAACATTTTATATACTTCACACTGACAGGTTTGCTAGGGACTGTTTTGGACTCACTCCTTGGTGCTTTGCTTCAATCGTCAGTTGTGGATGTTAAAGACGGTAAGATTTTGGAGACATTAGGTGGTGTGAAAATTGATACAAGTTATTTGAAAAAAGAGCAAGCACAAGTCATGAAAATCTCTGGACAGGATGTTTTGAGTAATAATGGAGTGAATGTTTTAATGGCTACGTTGACAACATTAATTTCAATAGGTGTTTATTCTATTCTATTTTGAAATCTATTGATCGATTATTCCTCATCGGAATCTTCTTCTTCTTCTTCTTCGCTACCTGATTCATCCGTATATTCATCCGAATTTTCTTCATCGTCTTCACCTTCATCATCGTCCTCTTGACTTGTTGGGACTTCTTCAACAGTAACCTCGTAGTTGAGACCTGTTAAGAATTCATTCAATTCAGCAGCTTTTGAAGGATGAGCACAGACGAAAACAGCTGATGTTTGAGCATCAAATAAATGAACGTAATATTTTTTCAAAATATTGATCAAATCTTCCTCAGTAACTTTTGAAATTTGTTCAATAAATTTAGTATTGAAATCTGGACCTCTTTTTTTCAAAACGTTATCCAAATATTTAGATGAAGCAGCACTATAATAGTTAGACTCTGATGAAGCAATAGAATTAACTAAACTACTGACTGCACCTTGAACTAAGGTCTTATCAAGTTTGGTTTTACCACTAGCCAAATCATTAACGATTGTTGATGCAACTTTGAAAGCACCAATAGCGTCAGCACCTCTATAAATATCAAATGACAATTGACCAGTTTCAATACTTCTTGATACATTAGCACCATATGCTAAACCAGTTCCTCTAATACCTCTCCAAAATGGACCTTCAACAGCTTGCAAATATGAAGCAGCAAGAGCAATAGCAGCTGAATCTTCACTATGATAATCAGTTGGAATTTTTGTAGATGATAATAAAAAGGTAGATTCAGAAGCTGGTGCCGTGATGATTTTGGCCTTTTTGGACAAATTTTCACCAAGTTCAGTACGAACGTTGAAAGTACGTGGAACAGGAACTAGTGGTTCACTAGTTTGAGATTGACCTTCAATGAAATGCTCCCAAGCTTGAACAGGATGTTCGACGTCTGACAAATCACCACTGATGATGATTCTGAAGTTGTTTGATTTGAACAATTTGGCGCGGATAGTTTCCAAGTCCTGTTCAATTTCACTAAACTTACCATCTTCTAATTTTTTCGATACTTCTTTGAAAAAGTTTTCAGTGTACAATGAATCTTTTGCATGTTTGATGGATCTTTCAGTGAATGAGTTTCTGACAGTGATTGAAGTTAACATTGACATACCACTTCTTTTGGTTGAAGGCAAAGCATTCAATAATTTGTCAACAGTGACTTTGATTCTGTTCTCGTCAAACTTGGTATACCAAAAGACCTTCTTGAACCAATCAATAGCCTTAGCATAATTTTCCTTTTTAACTTGGATCTTGGCATCAATCAATTCAGAAAACTGGTTGTTGAACGATGTATAAAACAAAGTTTCAACGGTATCATTTTGCAAGTCTTTAATAACTTGTTCATATGGGATTGTTTCACCATCAATTTCGATTGGTAAGGCAAACAATTCAGAAAACAAGTCAAAGTATGGTAAGAGTTCTTGCGGAATTTCCAAAGATGATAACAAAATGTCAATTGAGATAAATTGAGATTTGAACTGATCAATGTTGATGTATAATGGGAAATCATTTGGAGTGTCATTCAAAACCTTGGATACAAATTCATTAGATTCGTCATTTTTGTAATCTTTATTCAAACCAGCAGCAACAGAAGTCGTTTCGATGAATTTAATCTTGGAAGGATCTGGTTTGGGGAAGCTTTCCAAAATGTCTGTTGGAATTGGGGCATCATTTATGGCTTGAACATCGTCTAATTTTTTCTTCAAGTCGGCAAGACCCTTTTCACCTAATTTAGCTTTTCTATCTTCAAGCATTTGTTTATTATCGTTTCTCACCTTCTTATAGAGTTCTTTTGATGGTTTAGCAATGACAATCGCAGCGTGGTTATTGATTAAATATTTTTGGAAAAGATCAACCCATTGTTCGACAGTCCACTGGGAAATCTCTTTATAATCATTCAATGCTTTCAAATTCTTGGACAAAAATTTACCTTCAAGGTCAGAATATAAAAAGTCAGTGATAACATAATCTGTTAAAATATCTTCAGACTTTTCAGTGGCAAAAATCAATTTGTCCTTGGCATTAGCCACGATTTCTCTAACTCTGTTCAAATCGAAATTTTCCACAGTTGCATGTTCTTTCAACAATCTGAACAATTCTTTCTTTGCGTATTCTAATTTTTCAGCTGGAACATCGTTCAATTTGATGTATGGGATGGTATGAGTGAAATCATCAGTATTTGATTCCAAGTCACTTGCTAAAGGTTCATCAATTTCCACAAGGTTTTTGGTCAATAGAGCGACTGAAGATTCAGTCAAATATTCCAATAGTAAAGTTATTGCGAGATTTTCCTCATAGTCTTCATGTTTTGGCCCAACCCAGCTAACACTCAATTCACCATGCGATTCATCTTTATCTGGGAACTCAATAGTTTTAACAATTTCTTCTGGTAAGGGAATAATTGGGAATCTGGAGTCAACGAATGGTCTTTGGAAATCGGTTTCCAAATCTGGCAGTTCATCGTCAAACTTTTCCAACAACTCTAAGAATTCATCTTCTTCCACGGTACCTGTCAAAATAACACATAGGTTACTTGGTCTATATGATGATTCATGAAATTTTTTAATTGTATCATTGGACAAGACTCTCAAGTTTTCCATAAGACCTCCGGTTTCAGAGGAGTATCCTGATTTTTCATGGTACAAAGCTCTTTGAGTATCCAACGCAGAAAGAAACCAAGGTTGATTTTGGATACCTTGCATTTCTGAGAATACAACACCTTTCTCTTTCCCATCACCATCGACATGGTAAACCTCAGTGTAACAAGCTTCATCAGTCAAAGTTGGATTCAGTATATGATCCAGATAGATTGGCAATAACAATTTAAAACCTTCCCAACCAGCAGTAGTCAATGTGTAGACGGTTTGATCTGTGGCGGTCCATGCGTTAGTCGAAGAGAAGGCAATATTCCCCAAAGTATCCAACAGTCCTTTGTATGGGTATTTTTTGGAGCCCATGAATACCAGATGTTCAAGAGTATGAGGAGTACCACTATCGTCTTCGACCTCAGTGGCAACAGCGAAGAACCCATTGACAATTGGTGATTCCTTGTCGATATGCACAGCTTGGAGTCCAGTTCTCTTTGATCTCCATTTCTTTATCGCTGAAGGGGCGTATTCCACGTCAAAAGACGCCAACAATTCGAAGTTCGATGCTCCCATGCTTCTTTTCTTAACCAAATTACAGACACCAGCTAATCTCGAGAGCATAAACTGTCGAATCAGTGGGAAATCCAGCTCAAATTGCACCAAAAGTTGTAATATTTCACTATTAAAAAAACCGTCAGTTTCAGATCCGAGGGATTAGGGAGTTACGACCTACGCGAATTCTCGGGATTTTCAGTTTTTTTGAGGTTTGAAGCTGCAGCTGAAAAGCATTTTCATATTGACAAATTGATACGCTAGCTGATCTCTTCACGACTTGAAGGCTAAGATACCTTATAGAAGAATAGCTGCTGCTCGTTTGCCTGTCACTTTGCCACGCTGGACACAGTATCACAACATAGTCGGGGATCGAGGATATATCAGATTACATCTTGTTTTCGGTGATGCAGTTCCACATTATCAGCCTACTTTTACTGGTGTCGTACGCGTTTTCTGCGCCTGTTGAGAACAACCAAGACCCACCTATAACACATTTCGTCTTTTTCGATATTGCTCATGGCAACCGTCCCTTAGGCCAAGTGAAGATTGGGCTGTTTGGATCCGTTGTACCAAAAACTGTTGAGAACTTCTATGAATTGGCAACTAAGGTTACAAAAGTGGGTGAGAAAAATCAAGGATTTAACGATACGATCTTCCACAGAATCATTAAAGACTTCATGATCCAAGGTGGTGACTACGAAACTGGGTTAGGTGTCGGTGGCCAATCAATCTATGGTGGTAAGTTCAAAGATGAAAACTTTCAATTGAAACACGACAGAGTTGGTCGAGTTTCCATGGCCAATGCCGGCCCAGATACCAATGGTTCACAATTTTTCATCACCACTGTAATCACGAGCTGGTTGGATGGGAAGCATGTTGTTTTCGGTCAAGTTGTTGAAGGACTAGAGCTTATTTTGGAAAAAATCCAAACCGTAAAGACTATTGGACAAGATAAACCAGAAGAAGACATTAAAATTATTAAATCTTTTGGCGAGAAAAACAATCTAGTCACTGATGACCAAATTGAGACCTATTCGGAAAATTCAAATCCAAACACAGCCAACAATAAATTCACTTTTGTCTTTGTCGCATTGATGCTATTAGTTATCGTGTATGCTGGTGTGAAAGCTTTCGGCAAGGATCGCAAATATGCATCCATGAAAGATTCCGAAGATTGAAGAGAATATTCTATCTACTTTTTCTTTGCTTTTTTATCTACTAAAATACTATATTATTAATTTGTTCGCTTTGGGAGTTTGGTTTCACGTTTGGGGTGGTTTGCACCATATATACTATTATTGCTAATAAATGTCATCATATTGATCATAATGCTTCAAGACCAGTAAACTCTTTGAATTCTCTCAAGAGGTCCTTTCTATCAAGACTCTTCCCTATAAACACTAGTTTGGATTTGGTCAAATCAGTCTTAGCACCATCTATTATTTCATAAGTATCCCTGACACCTTGTAAGACAAACGCATCGCCTTTCGAGTCAATAATGATACCTTTAGATCTATGAATTTCAACATCCTTGTCTTGGATTTTATTCTCCCACAATACATGTTGGATGAATTTTTCGATTCTATCAAAATCTTCAGAGGAGCCTAGTACAAAATCAAACGTTAGTGTAGAGATTCTAGAGTCATGGAAACTTCCCTTATCCTCGGTGGTTAATTTGATATCTTTTTCAAAAGCATGCAAGTCCAAAATTTTATCAATATTAATATCACCAAACTTTGTCTCGTGTATTGGCGCAACTGAATTGATCTCTTTCACTTTTTCTAACAGTTTGATCTTATCCTGGGGAGCTTTATCAATCTTATTCAACAGAATCACATCTGCTAAGGCAATTTGTAAATGTGCAGTGGTGACACCTTCTTCATGGAATTCCAACCCATTCTCCTTATGCCAATGACCACCCACATCACCCAGGCAGGTCTCAATATGCTCAGAGTCAAGAACAGTGACAACACCATCGATGTAAACGTTGCTTTTCAACCCTTCGTCCAACCAAAACATTCTTGCTATTGGAGCTGGATCAGCTATACCGGAGGTTTCAAGAAGGATATAATCAATACTGTCTGCGCTTCTAGATACCAAATCTTCAATGGCCTTGACACCAATATCTTTAACGGAACAGCACAGACATCCGTTTCCAAGATCTAGCCATTCTTCGTACGAGTTATCACCACTTGTAACGGTCAAGCTTTTTTCAATCTCACTGGAATCACCAAATTCGTTTAAAATCACAGCTAGTTTCCTACCACCTTTCTTCGCAATATGGTCAAGCAATGTGCTCTTCCCTGAGCCCAAGTATCCTGTTATGATCGTGATGGGTATTTTCCTATCTGGTTGATCTTTCTTCAATGATGGCGATTGTAAAGCTCTGTTCATATTGAGCACCTTCTCTCTCCGGAGACTCGAGTTGACCTCCAAATTGTCCAGCACTTGGCCCAGATTGGCCTCTTCACCAGTGACAAGCTCTGGGATATCGTCGAATTCACTCATTCTCAGCAAACTTTCAGCACCTTTAAACCGTTTACTTTTGACGAAATTGATAACTTCTTCATCACCAGAAAGTAAAATTTCCTCAGGTGCTCGGAAATAAACAAAAGCTTGAATACTGAAATTCCAGCAAGTTTCAACAGAATCCCATCCACTACTTCGAAGCTTCACTACAAGGTTCCAGACACTAGTGGGACAATGGTGTCATTCACAGATTCTATCTTACTGGTGCTGATTTCTGTGCACTTGTTTTACTCCCCATTCACAAAAGTCGAGGAGAGCTTTAATATCCAAGCCATTCACGACCATTTGACATATGGGCTAGATATTTCCAAATATGATCACACTGTGTTCCCAGGGGCAGTTCCACGGACGTTTGTTGGCTCGCTATTCTTGTCAGCTTTATTGAAGCCTGTGCAATTGCTTTTGGAGAAAGACGTTACTGATATCGATTTACAAATTTTGGCTCGTGGGGTCTTGGGATTATTGAATGCCTTTGGATTAATACTATTGAAAGATGCTTTGGTTTCTCAAATAAACCTTCAAAAACAAAACAATAAGGAAAAGAATGAGAAAGGACAAACGAAATCAAGCTGGTCTGTAGATGTTTGGTTCACCATCTTACAAGCTTCACAGTTTCATATAATATACTATGCTTCAAGAACCCTACCAAACTTTATTGTCTTACCTCTAACAAATTTTGCACTATCAAGAGTGATCATTGGTGATTATTTCACTGCAGTTTCAATCCTTTCATTCTCCACTGTTGTCTTTAGAATTGAAATACTGGCCTTGACATTGTCAGTTGGGTTTGTTTTATTTGCTACTAGAAAAGTTTCATTTTTGACACTGGTCAAATCAGCTTCAATTGGTAGTATAATCGGTGTTGCTTTAAGTGGTGCCGTGGATAGCTATTTCTGGCAAAGACTACTTGTTCCTGAACTAGAGAGCTTTGTTTACAATGTTATCGAGGGTAAAAGTGAAAACTGGGGTGTTGAACCAATCTATACTTATTTCACCAAATATCTATTATTGATATTCTTACCACCAACTGTTTTAGCTCTACAAGGAATTGGTGTATTGAATGACCCAACTGGGAACAACTCTATGAGCATTCTCACTGCTGCCTCTGTGTTGTATGTGTCAATAATTTCTTTACAACCTCACAAAGAATGGAGATTCATCATTTACGTCATACCGGCCTTAACATTGGTTGGTGCTAATGGAGCAGCTGAGATTACAACAAGAGCCAAAAAAAACTTGATATATAAATTCATTCTGTCTATAGTGATTGGCTCCACCCTTTTATCATTTGCAATCTCAACAGTATGGCTCAAGGCTTCATCGATGAACTACCCAGGCGGATTTGCGCTAGATGAATTGAACGGTATTTTGTTAAACACTCACAAGTTTGGGAAAACATCCGATCACGTTACAGTTCATGTTGATGTTCCAGCTTGTATGACTGGTGTTACATTATTTGGAGAAATCAATCCAACACCTGACTTCACAGTCACTTATGATAAGACTGAAAACTTTGATGAATTGCAAAATAAATGGGACACTTTTGATTTCTTGTTAACGGATGCCTCAGATGCAGTTTCTTTGGCTAAAGTTTCTGGATATGAGTGGTTCAAATTGGCCTCGATCAAAGGGTTTGCAGGTATCAATACAGGCCTGATCAAATCCATAAATCAAGAATTCATATTGTCTTTGATTGATGTTACCATCAAATCAAAAAGTTTGAATCCGATATCCAATCTGTTTAACCTTTTATTTGTTCAACAAGATTACTTATACATCTATACCAAAGTTGAAAAGAATGTTAAAGACCATGAAAAGATACTCAACCAACTCAAGAATATATGAAATCCAACAACTACAAAAACCTCACGAAACCGGTATATATGGATACATGCACGAATTCATCTCAATCAAGAATTTTGTATATATTTACACGACATTAAAATTTGTATTTAGAAAGAATGGTTGAAGACACTACCCAATTTGGCTTTATGGTCCCCTCTAATCAGTATTTTTTTGGACTCCATCACCACTTTGAAATGATCTCTCTTGACATCTGGTAGAATAATCTGTAAATCATCTCTTAGTTGGGCTATATCACCCTGTATCTTTCTGATTTCAGTGTACTGGACATTCCCACCTTTATATTCAGTGTAAATTGGTAATTTATTGTTCTTGGATCTTTGAATGTAATAAGTTTTATCATAACCAAGTTTTTCAACCTTTGTACCATAACCAATATCTTGTGCTGTGATAGATTGTAACTTGGGGAAGTTCCCGATTGGACCAGTTGATTTTAGCCTTATTTGTGATTTCGCAGATGAGCGTATTAAAGAGATTGTGCGAAACATTATTGGACAATTTGTGGTAAAGCAGTTACACCAGACTGTTTCTTCCTCTTACAAAGATCAGGTCAATATTCATTTTCAACTTTTCATTTTTTTGGATAGCGAAAATAACAGTCCGGTGGTAACGAATGATTTCCGGGGGTAAAAAATCAATTCCCCGTAAAATTGGCAGAATTTCATAAACTTTTACAATCAAAAACTACAAATTCCATAATCTAATGACAATGCTCTGTATATTTGAGTGAGAAGCTCAATGGGTCCATAATCTAACATGCTTGTCCTTACCACCACTTGCAACTCTTGCGCCATCAACACTCCAGTCAACTGAATAAACTTCATCTTTATGACCTGGTAAATCAACTGAAAGTTTCTTTGTTCTGATATCCCAAACTTTCAACGTGGTATCCTTGGAACAACTGACTAGTAATCTACAGTCTGATGACCAGGCAGTCTGATAGACAGCGGCAACATGGCCTCTGAAAGTTGAAATAAAAGTACCGGTGATACCATCCCATAATTTGATTGAATTATCGAAAGAGGCGGAAACAACATGTCTACCATCTGGAGAATATTGAACATGATTGACAAGTTTTTGATGACCAGTCATACGACAGACAGGTTTTGTTGATTTCAAAGGTTCCCATAAGTACATGGTGAAATCGTCACTTGCAGTAACAAGTCTTTCTTGAACAACACCGTTGATTTTGGCGACTTTTTCATAGTTTTGTTTGGCTTTCTTAATACCGTCATCTTGATTAGCCGGCTTAGCACCTGTATGATCGAAAGGACCCATTCTTAGAGCATAATCGGTAGATAATGATAAATGGTTAACCCAATGGGCATGTGATTTCAATGTGTTGATGGTTCTACCATCTTTAGCATTCCAAACTCTGATTGTTTTGTCGTGAGACGCAGAATATATAACATTAGTACCACCCCATTTCACACATGAAACAGATGAAGTATGTCCACTTAAAGTCATTATAGCTACTCTTCTATCAGTGTCCCAAATCTTAACAGTACCATCTTTCGAAGCCGAAGCTAATTTTGGACTTTGACCTGGTTTAACTAAATGATATGGTTCCCATGCTAAAGACGTTATCCATTTGGTATGACCTCTCAAGGCATCACCTAAGGATTTACCATTTTCATCCCATAATCTGATGGTATTATCCATACTACCAGTAGCAATTTTTTGACCATCTGGAGCCCATGAAACACATAGGACCCAGTTAGTATGTCCGCTCAATATGTGCTTTGGGGTTTGAGTTTCACAATCCCATATTCTAGCAGTCGAATCACCAGCACCTGTAACCATTTTAGTGCTTGTATGTGGGGCAAATTGTGTACATAAGATGGTGGATGTGTGACCAGCAATAGAAGCTGATGATCTTGTAATTGGTCTGACTTTGAAAATGGCTCTTGGTGTATACACCAAAGTCATAAAATCTTCTGTAGTTTTGATTCCTGGTTTTAAAACAGATGTGTATAAATTTTCTTTAATATCTATTAGGTCTCCTTTAGCAGAGTCATTCAACAAGCTGAAAGAGTACGGCACCGGTTCATCAGTTTCTCCAATCAACTGGTTAAGCAACTGTTCTAATTGTTGCTCAGAGATGTTCCCTGGAACTCTGATACTACCACCTACTGATTCACCTGTATCAGAGGCCTGAAATTTGATTAAAACATTTGGAAGGTCTGATGGGACTAAATCAACCTCTCTTGGTTTTTGAGCTTCTCTCTTTTGTTTCTTCGACTGAGGAGGAATCACAGTAGCCATCTTTGAATATTCTGGTGATATAAAAAGCTCCTTGGAAGATTTTCTTAGATGCGATGAGGTTATAGATAAACTTTTTATTTGTAGCTCCGGTAAAGAAAAAATTTGTGCATCGCTTACGTAACAGATATAAACAAAATAAAGTCAACATACGTAAATCAAAACTACATCAATTATTCAAGAATTAAGTCATTAAATTGATTAAGCATTATCAGTTAAAAAAGGTCAAAAATAAGAATACATTAACTAACTGTTCATTAACCCCCATATTCAGAAGATTGCTCAGATGAGGAGGTGCTTGTCGTATCACCAAATGCTTCAATTCGGATAGACACCAACCATGGATCGTTCAACAGTTCCACAGCTGTTTGTCTTTTATTTGGATCTTGTTGCAAACATTTGACTAAGAATTTCATACCAGCTTCACTTAGCTGGTCTTTGGCAGGGAATTGGGGCAGATGACCAGCGGCAATATGGTACATAATGGCCCATTCGTTATCTAAATTGGCCCATGGTCTACGACCTGTGGCCATTTCCAAAACACAACAACCCAAAGACCAAACATCAACAGCACCATATCTGCTTGTGCTATTACCAGTGATGACTTCAGGTGACATATACATTGGAGTACCCGTCATACTATTCAGTCTAGTTGCTTGTCTTTTCGTAGAATTTTTAGCGATAACTTTTGCAGCACCGAAGTCAACAAACTTGATTATACCATTGTGATCCAACAAGATATTTTCAGGTTTGATATCTCTGTGAACAATACCCATTTCATGTAAGTAGGCTAAACCTTCAAACATTTGCAAGGCATATACTTGAATGACAGTTTCATCTTCAATTCTACCATGTTCCAACAACCCAGCCAAGGATCCTCCTTCACAAAATTCCATAAAGATGTTTACCTTGTCACGATGCACTTCAACACCGTAATATTGAACGATATTTGGATGATTCAACATTTCCAAAACGGTCATTTCTTCTTTAATAGATGGAACAACTTGTTTGATTGATTGTGTATCTTGGAATCTAATCTCTTTAACAGCTAATACACCACCGGTATCTAAATTGATGGCTGAATAAACACTACCAAAAGTACCACCACCAATAAATTTTCTTTTTTGCCATCTGATTGAAAGACTTGAGAATGAAGATGCCAAAAATGACAAAAATTGATTTTCTGTATTTGTATCGTCAAGAACTTTACCAACAGTTTCCCTGGTACGTTGTGCTTCAAGTGCCTCGATTTGTTTCATTGTTTGTTCACTAAATGCTTCCAAGATCAAACGATCATTTTGCAAGCTGTTTGGTTTGAAGACACCACTTAATGATTTCTTTTCAGCTTCACTAGATCTTGCACCCATGATATCGAAATGAGAAATCAACAGAGACATACAACCAGCAACTTTTTCTTTCAATTTACTAAATTGCTCTTCACTTAATGCAAGAATATTGAAACCTTTAGAAATTTCCATTGCAAATTCCAAAGCTGACACACACCATCTAAAAGTTTTCTTATCTGTTGGAACACAATCATCAACAATATAACTAACCCAATCAATACTTAAATCAATCATCTTCATGATGATTGTTGACTTTCTTGTATTGTCTGTGTTTCTCAAATGATTTTTGCAGAAATCTCTCAAAAAGATATAAAGTGTGTAAATGGTGTCATGAGTTTTGTTAATTTTTTGAATCATTGGTTTGATTACAGTAAATTGATCAAGTACCGTGATGACCAGTCTATAAAACAATCTTTCGATTTTTGTCAATTCTTTTTGAACTTTTGGTAAACTTGATCTATATTCAACAAAACTGACATTATCATCAACCATATCAGTGAACGTTGTCTTGGTATGCTTCAATCTAGCAGATGAACCTTGTGTAATCAATAGAACTTCACCTGGCTTGATATCAACCTGGACATCTGGAACATCAATTTCAACAGTGGCACCTTCCCATAACATTGGTCTAAACGCACTGACAGCAACAATATAACCAAAATCACATTCTTCTTCATATTGGTCTAATTCAATCATTGTTGATTCCGGTTTATAAGGATCAGTACCAATTTCTTGACCCAATAATGTTTTTATAATATCATCATCTCTACCATATAAATCACTGGAGGCAATGAAATAGACTCCACTTTGA
Source organism: Hansenula sydowiorum (assembly GCA_030574735.1). Taxonomy (NCBI): domain Eukaryota; kingdom Fungi; phylum Ascomycota; class Saccharomycetes; order Phaffomycetales; family Wickerhamomycetaceae; genus Hansenula; species Hansenula sydowiorum. Next base: position 130,473 of record JAJMFN010000001.1, read on the forward strand.
TTACCAGTTTGTATTAAAAAGTGGTTAGAATTTTTCAACAGTTCCAAAAATGGTTTCACTCTATTCAAATTGAAAAAAGCTGAATTGTTGAAAGCTTTGGTAATGACATTGGAAAACTTCCCCAATTTTCTTCTTATGGCACCGAAATTTTCCAATCCATTAGCACACCAATTTGTAATATCATTTCCATCTTCAATGTTTTCTAAATCTTTTGTTTGTGCTAATATATAAGAAATCAATCTTGTTATTAACCTTGTGGTTAAACTCGAAAATTGAACAGCAATTTCAGGACCTGAATTTTCAATGGAATAACCGAAATTTTTCAAATGATTCCAGAAATACTCCAATTCATCAGGTTCTTTGAATGTTCTAAATCCCTTTCTTGAGCCGTCTAATAATTTTCTATGAAGTAAATGGAAGAAATATTTAACAGATTCCATAATTGTTTGATCAAAAGCATCTGGGATCTCCATTCTAATATCCCACCCTTTATGATATTCTAAAGATGCTCGTTTCAGCTCCACGGCAAGACCAACATATGAAGAAAAATCATCAATCATTTCATCAATCATCATCATGGTTGGATTATTGATTTTTCTTGCATACGCCAAACGAATTCGAACAGTTTCTTGAATAAGACGCATGGGGAAGATACAAAGCTGTGACAATTTTGGAATGAAACTAGGTAATTCCATCTCTTCAAACATATCTCCGTAAGATAAATAAGCCAATTTGGCTTTATTTATCCATGGAACATGAGGACGGAATATACGTTTCTCGAAAATGGTTGCAATATCCTTCTCTTTCAACATCGTATCAGCAAATGAACTATCAGTGAACCCATCATTCCTTATCTCGGTCAAATCCAAATTAGCACTTTGGGTCCATTCTTTCAACACTGTAATTTCTCTATTTAAAGCCTTTGTGATGTTTTTCCAAGATATCAAACTTTCAAGTCTTCTCTCAAATGCTTCCGATGACAAGATTGGTTTTTCAATAGACATTTCCTTGGCATCTCTCCATTGATCTTTAACATGTTCAAATCTTTCCAATAGATCAGATGCCTCCTTAATTGCATTTTCTGGATCTTCAACTTTAAAATTCAATATATCATTGATAACACCATCTGCTAAAGTTCTACCATAGGTGATCATTTTTTTTTGTTGTTCTTCAGAGCGACCGAAAACATAGGCCCGTATGCCTAACCACAAGTTTTCTTTATATGTAGTTTGTAGTGAGAAGTCCACTTGTGTGATGATTCTTCTTTTCTCCGATCTGACAACATCACCATTAAGGACCAAGCTTAACATGGTTTGCCATTCCAGTCTTTCCAAAATCAATGGATTTTCCTTTCCTTGCTCAAACACAGAAGAATCAAATGATTTATAAGGTTCAATCTCTAAACTTGTTTCGTCAGGCAGTATGCCATTTGGATAATCTTTAGAATCTTCATCATCATCAAAATCATCCTCTTCTTCAGAATCAACCTCACTATCAGTAGCCTCAGATGTGATTGCCTTTGTATAATAGTCATCAACAACATCATTCTTAATTTTCTTCAGATATGATCGTTCCTGTGACATATAATGTGCGGGTTGTGGTAATTTATTATTCCCACTAGCACTTCTTGGTTTGTTTAATCTTGAAGAGCCAGACGGCGTTCTAACAGGTGAATATGTATTTTCCAGCATGGACGCCCTTTGAGAGCCTGAATTGGAGGAACGACCATTAACCATCGTACTATTTGGAGAACGATGAAGGGCATTCTTACTCAGAGAATCTGTAATCTTGCTAGAATAACTCGTACTTCTATGTACTTCCGCCCTATGTGGGAGTCCCTGAGTAGCAGTACCCGACCCAGGGACATTCGCCACTGGTGAAGAGTTGGACCTATTCAGTTTTTTTTGCATTGTTATTGTATAATGATGGGAAATTTCTCAGTTGGACCAGCAACAAACAACGTAAACAGTCTCCCTAATTCTATAATGTTGATACCCTGGATTATCCTTGCTTGGGTTCAAACGTAGTTGAGAGCGACCTATTGCTATCAGAGCACCTATCCTGTGTTTCGATTCCCAGTTAATGCCTTTTTAATAGGACCGCTCTATAGTTATCGTTGACAGATATCTCTCCTTTATAGTGCGACAATTGCTAACACCTCGTTTTCAATGTGAAGAATTCCCAGCGCGTTTGACAAGTGAGCTCCAGTTATTAATACACCAAGGGAAACAAGCATGCAACGACTTCCACCACACTTCAAATAGTTTTATAATACAACGGAAACTGAGCTGAAATATTCGCTTATTCAATTGGTTTCCACTTGATTTTTGGTACCTGATTTTCCTGTTTTTTTCCATTTTAAAGATTTTGCTTTTTTGTTGATCAAAATCAAAATTCCTTGTTAAGTTTCGCGAATCTACACTATAAGTTATCAAATTGTATGCCTTGTGTATATGTTTTCTGATAATCCTCTAGGAACTATAAATATATATATAAAATAACTGAACTTCTAATAAGATTTGTGGAAACGGTCAACAAGCTTATATATATATACCGAGGGAAAACTTGGACTTGGATGGTATGGTTGATTATATGGATATGCAGTAATCCACACCATGGAATAAATAATTGTACAGTTAGAGTCAATGATTCTCTTTTGATTGATTAATGACTCTATTTTAGTTCTTTTGAAAAAAAGGTGGAGTGGTAGAATTGATGATATATGATGTTGAATATGATGTTGTATTTTTATTGGGTTTTAAATCATGAATACGTTGCTTATTTTAATCTGTGGAACAAACTTGGAGCAACACAGTCATTTAGATGATGTTGTAAATGGAAAAATTCTTCAACACAGTCTTCTTTGTAATCCCTGTCTTCATAACCTTCTTCTTCTTCTGCTTTGGTGACTCTTTCGACACATTCGGCATAATGGTGAACGTATGGTTTGATGTGCTCTTGAGTGGAACATGAGGCTCTTAGTTTGTCCAATGGATCACCACCTTCTTCTTCTTCATCTTCGTCATCCTCATCCTCGTCTTCATCTTCATCTTCATCTTCATCTTCGTCATCACCACCTTCTTCTTTTTCTTCACTGGCTTCTTCACCACCTTCGGATGATTCTTCGGATGATTCTTCAGAAGATTCTTCAAAAGATTCTTCAGCTGGAGCATCTTCTTCTTTTGATTCTTCATCTTTTGGTTCCTCGTCCTTGGATTCTTCTTCTTTTGGTTCTTCATCCTTTGATTCTTCATCTTTTGATTCTTCTTCCTTCACATCCTCTTTCTTTGGTTCCTCATCTTTACTTTCTTCTGGCTCTGTTGGTTTGGCATCACCTTCCTTATTTTCACCTTTACCTTCAATTGTAGTGGTAGATGGTGTTGATTCGACAGTAGATTTTTCATTGTTGTCGATTGGTGTTTCGTCCTACAACGTTTGTTAGTAACTGATGCGTCTCAATTCAATCTTGATCTAAGCAATCTGATAGACATACAGTGTTTTCGGCAAGGGCCAGAGTTGGAACGAAAGTTTCGATTAATCCAGAGAAGAAAGACATGTTGATGATATACTTTGGTATTGTTCAGCTATTGAATGAAATCCAAGATTCTCCAAGTATAACTCAATGTTTTCAATTTGATTTATTCGATTTTTCCCAATGCAAGTCATCTTTCCTACAATTTTTTGGAAATTTTTAAAATGAATTGTCCTATTGGCTACAATTTTTACGCTCTTGTTACCCTGAGCCGGGGCCACTAACCGGCTGCACGCCAATTGGAACTGTTTGTATGTTGCTTACTCTTAAGAAAAGTAGTGGTGTACTATCAGTGAGTTGGATATCTCTATAAATCAATGATTTAAACTATACTCAAGTGTCCCTTCTGCAGGGAATACTGTTAAGGAAATTATCTGTGATAATGGTTCGACTTTATACTGGTGCTGCTCTTACCGGATGTCGGGCCACTACTCTAACCGTTTTTAAGATATTTGTAATATGAATACCAAAATGATTTTGAAGAGTTGGATTTGGGCTTATGAAAGGAAAGTAGTGCTTAATGTGTGGGTAGACATGTTGCTGTGATGAGCGAGATGTATATGCCCGGAAAAGTTGTGTTCCCGTTGCCTAATTTGCTAAAAATAACAATATTTAGTTTGAACTATAGACTCCCCCGAGCTTCATCTACATCAACATCTAACTTTTTCAGAGCCTTCTATTAATTACATATTTATATTTAATTCAAAGATTGCAAGTTGCTTAGGCTCTAGCAGCGGCAGCAGCTCTTTTAGCAGCTTTAGCTTGAGATTTAGCACCCAAGATACCACCACCCCAGTGTTTTCTGTTTTCTTCAAATTTATCGTTGAAGTTAGCAGTAACGGTTGAGACTAAAGTGGCTAAAGCAGCTTCATCTTCTGGTCTGACTTCGGTTAAAGCAGCGACAGAAGAGGTTTTCAAATGAACTAAAGTACCTAATCTAGCTTTACCTTTCACAATGGCGTATGGAATACCTAATTTTCTGCATAAAGCTGGTAAGAAGATAACTAATTCAATTGGGTCAACATCGTTGGCAATTAAAACTAATTTAGCTTTTTTGTTTTCAATCAAGGAAACAACATGGTTCAAACCGTATTTGACAACAAATGGTTTTGGAGAAGCATCTTCTTTAGATTTACCTTCAGCAATAGCAGCGGCTTCTTTGGTCAAACGTTCCTTCTTTTCAGCAGTGGTTTCTGGTCTGTATTTGTTGAACAATTTGAAAGCTTGAGCAGCGGTGTTTCTGTCTAAAGTATGTTGGAATTGAGCAATAGCTGGTGGAACTTTCAATCTCAAAGATAAGATCTTTCTTTGTCTTTGTAATCTAACATATTCTGGCCATTTGACGAATCTTGACAAGTTTCTCTTTGGTTGAATATCTTGACCAATACCAAATTTCTTTGGTTTGGATTCAACTAATGAGTTTTTTGAAGTTTTAGTGGTTTTTGAGCCAGCTAATGGAGCTGGAGCAACTCTCTTCCCTTTTGGAGCCATTTTTGATCTATAGATTGGATGGATGGTTACACAAGGATCTTGTCAATATTTCTTCACTCAAGTTTTAAAGGTGTTGATGATTTTTTTCACCAGAATCTGCCACCACACTACAATTTTCACGGTTAGAGACACACGGTAACCAATTTGTACTAGTACTATATAGTTCTACTGCTGCTCGCGAATGTGTTCTGGTGATGTGACCATCTGGTGTATAGGTGTCGTAAGTTGTGACTGTGAAAAATAAAGAAGCTCCCAACTTGGTGTGTGGATGGGGCAGTTGCTGTGCTTATAGATCGACCATCAGAACGGTGTGGATTGTGTGATTGGCATTAACAATAGGACGTACATGACACGCAGCTCTGAAGGATGCAATTCACATGAGAGTAATGGACTACAACTTTGAATGTAAACTTGTGAATATTGTATTAAATAAATTATATATTGTAAATCAAGTATTATTGAAATCGTCATGTCAAATCAAATTCGCCTATGAATGAATATGGAAGAAGCCCTTCAGTAAACACTGTAAATTAGCTCTAGTGTACATTATAATATCGTTAAACTCATTAATGGGGAAACATCATGTCATGCCGTGAATATTGGTATAGGTGGAAATATGCAAAGTTGATAAAGCAAGAAATAGAATATGTGGTGATAATGTTTGTATTGATCTATTGAGCATCAACTTCATTTTTGGAATACTCTTCATCAAAAGCCATCCAAGCTTTAGCTCTTGCAACACCTCTTTCCCACAAGTTCCATCTTTTTCTTCTAGATTTATCATCACCCTTGGAGATGAAATCATCTTCAGTTTCACCACCAACTTGGTCAACAACATCATCTATACTTGTCCAGACTTTATCTTCGTCATTTTCAGCAGAACAACCAGCAGCAATGGCAGCACCCAAGGCAGTAGCTTCTGGATTAACAGTTCTTCTAACAGTAACACAAGGACCCAAAATATCAGCTTGGATTTGTAAAACTTCATCTGATTTGGACATACCACCATCAACAGCCAATAACGATAAAGGAGTATGTTCATATGTGCCAACAGCTTGATCCAAGAAATCCTCCTCGGCACCAGCATCAGAAGCCATAGCTTTTAAAATGGCTCTAGCTTGGAAACAAATACCTTCCAAAGCAGCTCTTGCAATATGAGAAGCAGTGGTAAATTGAGTTAAACCGAAAATGGTACCTCTTGCATCTGGATCCCAATATGGAGCAAATAACCCAGAGAAAGCTGGAATGAAAACAACACCACCAGAGTTTGGAACCAATGAAGCCAATGGACCAATATCTGGAGCAGCAGCAATCAATTTCAAATTGTCTCTCAACCATTGAACACAAGAACCAGCAACGGCAATAGAACCTTCAAGAGCATAAGTTGGTTTATTCTCTGTAGACAAATTTGGGAACCAAAATCCAACAGTGGTTAAAGCACCATTTTTAGAAATTAATGGTTTATCACCAGTGTTATACAAAAGGAAACAACCAGTACCATAAGTACATTTGGCAGATCCCTTCTTTAAAGCCAATTGACCAACCATTGAAGCAGATTGATCACCAAGACAACCTGAAATTGGAACATCCTTTATAGATTGTAGTTTTTCAATAGCAGTTGAACTCAAAGCACCTTTATAACCCAATTTAGCCAAATCAGGAACGGTAAATGAACCATAAAATTCTGATGATGAAACAATTTTTGGAAAGGCCAATTTTTTTGGATCAATATTCCATAATGAAAATAATTCATCATCATAAGCTAAAGTATGAATATCCATAAACATTGTTCTTGAAGCATTAGTAACATCTGAAACGTATGATTTTTCTTTGGACAAGTTGTAAATTAACCAGGTATCAATAGTACCAAACATTAAATCACCTTGGTCATACAACTCTTTAATATTTGAATGATTCTCCATCAACCAAATAATTTTAGCAGCAGAGAAATAAGTAGAAATTGGTAACCCACACTTGTTTCTAATTCTCTCCAATTCCTCTTCGCTATGTTCAGCCTTCATTCTTCTAACAATTTCTGAAGTTCTTAAATCGTTCCAGACGATACCTTCAGAAACTGGTAACCCAGTTGATTTGGACCACAATAGAGTTGTTTCTCTCATATTAGCAATACCAATGTTTTTGATTTGATATGGAGCTTCACCATTAGCAGTTCTCTCCTTGTTGATTTTTTCCAATGAAACAACACAAGCAGCAAGACATTGTACACCGTTGGCTAAAATATGCTCAGGTTTACAATCAACCCAACCTGGTTGAGGAAATCTTAGGGTTGGACCGGAAGAACCTTTAGAGTCTTCAATCTCCACATCATCAGTGGCAGTGATGGCAATACCTTCAGCAGTAAAGATTTTGGTCTTACCATCTTCAGAAGTGTTTGCAGTTGTGGAATATTCAATTTGGTGAGCAGCAACATCTTGACCCTTTCTGTTGAAAAGAATGGCTCTTGAAGAGGTTGTACCAATGTCGATGGAAGCGACAAGGTATGTGTTTTTATCAGTAGACATAATGTGTATGAATATGAATATGAAAAGTTGTTGTTGCTTAAAACTTTGTTATTGTTTGATATTTCAATAAAATGAGATGAATGAAGAACAGTTTAAGGATTTTTGCTATCCTTTATATATATTTTTTGGAGAGAGTTATTTAATTGTGGATATTGTAAATTCTCAAGAAAACCGAGAGCGATAAAGTTGTTAAAGACTGCCACCAGCTCCAGAAAACGACGATCGTTGCATATAAAATTCTCACTTTGTGTTTAAAATTAATGGAGAAGTTGCATGAACTGTGATCAGAAAAACAAAAAAGATGGACGCCAAAGTGTCCGGGACAATTTTTTCTTTGATTGGGATGTCCAGAGATGGCCCAAATGCCGGGACATGGCCAGAACGGGACAAGCATTGGACATGGGATGTTTGAAGTTGTTGGATGGGTATCCTGAGGTGGACAGGATCAAGATGAATACAAGAATGACGTGGATCTGTGTATGTGTTGTTGGGCTGGAGTACACATGGGAGGTGTTATATCGCCTCTTGAGCTGTGAGTTTTTTCTCAGAATTTCCAGCTTGTGGGTTTCCGGACGGGTTTCGCTCACATGTAAAATTTCTCTTTGTGCGGTACAATAGAATCTCATCTGGTTTACGCTGGGTGGAGCCTGGTGGAGCCGCGAGCCCATTTCCTGTCTGGAACCACAGGACCCACAACAAGCGCACAAGGAACTGGGGCAGTGACGGGCTTACAGAAAGAGTCGAGACCGTCTATAAACAGAACAAACACGACCGGATAAACTGTTGCTTTTGGTGGAAATGTGCAAGCAATTGATCCTTTGATAAAGCTAGCAACAGTTAGCAAATGCCAGCAAAGTATCGTATAAACGCTAGCAACAGCAACGGTTGATGAGGGCTATAGGATAAGCTATCTTTAACAGCCCCCATAAGCAATGTACATCTATCAAGATTGAAAGGATACCCACAACCATCCATAACTAATACACAAAGGCATATAAGGAAAGTCAATCTGTACCAAATGTACAACCCCAGTCTCTTGCAAGCCGAGATCAACGCTACTACTCTCACTTTTCGCTACACACACGCACCCAGCCAATTTTACCACAAATGCGAAAAAACACCACCAATCCTGAAATTGATGACTTTTGATCATTTTTCTGTATAGGGCTTGACTCATCGCCATCTCATCTCATGCTCCCCGGGTAGGGATGTTCAAACGTGTCTTCTATATTTGTACCTCAACATAACAACAACTTAATATCAAGCTATATATTCTCAAATGGATCCTCATTTCCCCAGAATCTACTCCAGAAAAAACACTCAAGAAGATTTTGGGTGCATGATCTTAATTCTCTCAGCACAAGGAAAGTTTCATTGGGGACAACTTCTCTTTGTCATTTGGACTAATCAAGGCTAATTGTCTCAATACTTTTCCAAGCTGCTTGATAACATTTGGAGCTATTCAATAGAAACGAAGGCCTTCAACTTTATGTACAGTTCTCCTCAGGTATTGGACAATAGATGTACTCGTACTTTGGATTTCGTGCATAATAGAGGGTGATAATATTTTCTATGGATACAGATGGCCATAAACGTTAAATACCGAAAAGAGACAATGTTTCGCTCAATTAGAAAGTAGGGGTTAATTGGTACAATTTTTGCTGAAATGAGGGCAATGTGTTGGCTGTTATCTTATTTGTTTGATTGTTGTTGGAAACTCGATGGGGAAGGGGGAAGTAGTTGTTGGAGCACATTTTGCAACAAAGTCATCTACAAGATATTTGACACTTGAACCATTCGGATGCCTAGGGAATGGAAAATTTCTTATCCAATTACGACAAACAAAATTGTCCATCACCCCCAGATCATTATGGTTATGACCTGATTATCATTCCGATAATTTACACGCGCTACGATCCTGACTTGTTCAACTCTTGGTTCAAAGTGCTTTTCTTGACTGCAACTTGAACCATAGTCAAACAACGCACTCCAGTTTTTGATTAAATAGGTATTAGGGGGTTTATTTGCGCTGGTTATTTACTTGTGCGCCTTTATAAAATAATAAAGTTTCTTACAGTCACAAGATTAATTCAAATTGAGGGTGTTGCCTTTTCTGCTCCTTTCGGATAGCACACTTATTTGGTCAGCTAGGATTGGACAGGCAGTGAATTAAGGAGGTGCACATGTGTTGTTCAATGTCTGCTCGATATGTATCTTCGTGGGGAAGTTGTTGGCTTGTTCAAAAGATTATGGTGATCCTAGGTCTCATCAAATTGTGTTGATGATTTTTGAAAATGGTATATCAATAGATTGACCGTTGATAAAAACTTTTCAAAACAGCCTTTTTTCGAGGAACCGTCGAAAAGCATATCTTGAAGAATTGAAAGAAGCTTTTTCATCGAATGAATGGTGCAATGCGCGCAAGCCCTTTAAAACAATGTCGAGTTTTGAGTACAGTCGCCAAAGGTAGTTATAAGAGCCTGTTTGACCAAAAAATAATCAACCCCAGGTTTTTTCCAAATGTCCAAATTGTCTGATCGTGGAAGGGGAAATCAGAGGCTACTCAGACTGAAGACATTGACTGAAGACATTGGACAAGAATAAGCTAAACTTTGTTGTCTCCGTTTTTGTAACAAAAATATCACATATATACTAAGGAATAAAGTCAAACCGAGGCTGGAGGTGCTGATATAGAAATAAAAGGACAGACTTACAGAGTATCATGCTCAAATGGTAAAATAACCCACATTTCTCCATCTACATTTACCTTTTAACTCAAACTACCGAAGGTATAATGACATCTTTAATTAAATCAACATGATGGGTATTATGGAAATAGTTATACATTGAGACAACACTTATCTTTTCCTGTTTCAAGAGGGCTCGGACCATCAATAAGTATTTGTTCTTGAAGACTAAGTTTCAATGACTTGTCCAACTATGAAACGAAATTTCAAGGTTCCAGCGGACATGATTACACCTTGAGTCAAGACAAAAAATGTTTTCTCCAATTGATCCAAAATATGTTTCCTAAAGCTTTTAGCCTATGTCTCCATTCGAAAGGAATTACGCAATACCAGGTTTCTCGTTTGGCAATCAACTAACCCAGCATTCCGGGGTACCTGAATCCTTCCAATGGGGAAATAACACAATACAGTAAACTTCTGAGCCTTTTTATCAATAGATCGAGGAATATAGCGGATTCTTGAATACCGTTTTACAAGTTACACGATACAATAAAAATGGAATCTTTTGAAGGCTCAAGAGATTACACTTTGTATCTAAAAGTCAGACGGGAATGTTCACATGTCTAGTAAATTCGAGCCGCCTGGTGTTTTCAGACAAAATACGCCCAATAATAGAATTGACTGAATATTTCTGTTTGTAAAACACCTGAGAAAATGTAACAACCATGGCTAGACACTTTATAAATTGTTTTCGAGGAGACCCACTCATGAAGTTTCATGATTGTAGATGACCTGTTGAGTGTTGTTGTTAGCGATTTTCGGTATTCCATGGGATTGGAATAGCGAAATTACAACTATAACCAATCACCAAATGTTATGAATCGAAATCCCGCAACAGCCAAAAGTCGTTAGCCATAGGAATCCGAAAAAGTCACTGCTGTTGTATTCATAAATTCCGTTAAAGAGGCTTTATGTGGGAAGTTAAGATCCAGATATTTTGGTGTTCAATGTCTTAACTTATCCATAATTGGTTAGCCGAGACTCCCTATTCCAGTATATCATCGATCCCAAGAAGAAAACGAAGTAATTCACGCTTTTGAGCAACGTACCATCTAACAAGGCTTATGAAACGATGACCATTTGCACCAAGAGGCTAGACACCAAAAGGTGGTGTTAAATTATCCCTGACTATACCCTTTTCATCGAGGCGGTTTGATAATGATATTGTACGACGCCAACATTAAGAATCCTGCCGTATATTATTTTTTCAACAATAATCTTTCCCCCTGTTACGCACTGTAAAAGGAACACAGGAACATGGATGTAACAGCTCTTAGCTTTTATACCGTAAGCACCGATAATATAGCCTACATGAACTCACCTTGTCTATTGTCCAATAAAAGTGCAGAAGGCGAACCGTTGTAAGATCACGTACATCCCCCATGTCCAATATTGGGGAATATGTCCCATCATGCTTGATCCCCCGCGACGCTACATATTTTGATCAGCAATTTGTCACATAGAAAAAACATTTTCGATAAAGAGTTGGACAAAGACCCGGGGGCGCCCCAATTGGTGAGTTTTGACCGGATTTGGACAATAGAGAAGAGTTATGGTCAAGATTATTTTTTCTATTGTAGGCTTTAAGAGAATTGTCCAAATAATTAAATGACATTGTCTTGATCTTTGGCTAGGTTTCCAAGGCTTCTCGGTGTAGTGTGAGGTGGTGAGTTCCATCGGCTTCTTCTATATGGTCTCACCAAGAGTGTCATTATCTATATGAGTTAATTAATGGGATCATTGGAGATATCAGATGTGATACCGTATCTGTTGAGCTCTATTCTCGGGCCATCTTTTCAACTGAATGACTCTACGGTAAAAAATTCGAAAAGTTAGATTGAATTAACACAATAAATCTGTACAATATAAGTCCAAAACCTTATTTTGTTCCAGTTTTGTTCCAAAGCCAGCTTGATTGTCCAAATTTAATGGAAAAAGACCCCAATGGCTATATATCCTTGCCGTAACAAAGACATAAACAAAAAGCAAAGTACGGAAATCATGGAGAAATCCCTATATCCTAATCATTTTCATTGACTCAAACCCTTGACTTTTTGTCTTGTTTATAGTCTGCTTTGTTGCACCACAGTTTCCATTGATTTATGCAAGTACGTATTTCATAATTCCAGTTGTTGAATACTTCGCTCAAATTTAAAAATAATAAGAAAGAAAAAAACTCATATTTCAAAGTTCCCAAGAATGGCTAAACTTTTATTGTAATGATCTTTTTCTCAATGTTCATGTGCTCCTTAGTAACCGTATATGGCGTTCTTTTTTTTTAAATCTTCTCTTCCTTCCCAAAATATAAATACTCATCATAATCATCTCTTTTTCTGACAACACCTCTTTTTAACACAAGACATCATATTACAAATCATCACAATATATTCTTTTCACACATAGCATAATCCAATATGTCTGTGGGAAGTAAACCTGAAATCTTTCATTCAGATGATATAACATCTGAATACTTGGAAGAAAATCTACCTGGAAGACCAGTTGGTAAGTATCTCAACTTTTTGCAATTGATATTGAAGTTTGATCTTTTTGTATGGATTCCTTAAATTTTCAACAAATGGAGGAAATTCTTGACTTTAGTTTTATTTGTTTTGTTATAAAGTTCTTATTCCTAATTCTTGATGGTTTTATTTCTCTTGAATTCTGAGTTGTTTGAAAATTATTATCCTTTGGAACCCATTGAATTATAAGGAATTTGAATTACTAATGACAGTAATAATCAAGAGTCCCATACTCATCAGCACCAAGTTGATCACCAAGATTTATTCAATGGTGCTTATCGAAATGATGATGTGATACCTGGTTCTTCCACAACGGCTTTTGAATCAAACTTATCTCAAAACAAAATCAGTCAAGTCAATATCGATCACAATTATCAAGTGGATGAATTTCATGCTAACCGTGGTATAGCTCCAACTTCTGGTTTAGAAACCGCTGCCACAAATGGTCAAAGAGTTGAACCTCATCTATACACAAGATGGCAAAAATGGAGACATGCGTTTAGAGAGCCGCTTGCCGAGTTCTTAGGTACTTATGTCCTAGTTATGTTTGGTGATGGTGTTGTTGCACAAACTAAATTATCCGGGGGTGAAAGTGGTGCTTATGTTACGATTGCATTCTCATGGGCCACTGCTGTGTTCTTGGGTTATACCATGTCTGCTGGTATTTCTGGAGCTCATTTAAATCCTGGTGTTACTTTATCTGCTGCAGTTTTCAGAAAATTCCAATGGAGAAAAGTTCCTGGATATGTGATGGGTCAAGTTCTTGGTGGGTATCTTGGTGGGTTGACTGTTTATGCTGTTTATGTCCAATCTATTGATAATTTTGAAGGTGGTAAAGGTATAAGAACTGTCACTGGTGACACTGCAACTGCTGGTATTTTCTGCACTTTTTCTCAACCATTTTTAACCACTGGTGGTCAAGTTGTTTCCGAATTAGTTTCCTCTGCTCTTTTACAGATGGGTATTTTCGCCATGACTGATCCATATAATAATCCACTAGGTAACTCATTTCCTTTTGGTTTATTCCTTTTGATTTATGGAATTGGTTCTTCATTCGGTTACCAAACCGGTTATGCCATCAATTTGGCAAGAGATTTCGCTCCAAGATTAGCTGCTGCCACTGTTGGTGGATATGGTTCTGCATTATTCAGTGTTTACCACTATTATTTCTGGGTCCCATTAGTTATTCCTTTGATTGGTTGTTTGTTGGGTGGGTTGATCTATGATATCTTTGTTTATCAAGGTCATGATTCTCCATTGAATCAAAGCGATTTTGGTCTCCATGAAAGAGCCGAACATATCCATAACTTCAGAATGAAGGATATGAAACCAGATTTCGATATTGAATCTCACGCTAAGAAAAGTGGAGCTGCACAGATTGTCTAAATATTCATTCACCACAAAACAACTCATATTCAAAACACATTGTAATAATATATCTAAATTGCTTTTCAAGATAAGAACAGGGTTTTTATTTCCATGCTAGATACAAGATGATATCACGACTATAACGAATATATTAGATATTAATTTAATCATGAAAACACACGTATTTATATTAAAAACCTTTGTAGCTTGATAAATTTGATTGATTAATTGTGGGTTTTCACAGAGTCGGAAATCTGACAACATATCCTCGGAATAATGAAGCCCATAGTAAAGAACACGAACAATTAAACAATTAAAACGATTAAAACGATAAGGATATGGGAGTTCAATTGTGAGGTGAATATGTTGATTATATATACTCCTTGCACCTAGACTCAAAATGACTAGAGGTCCGAAAAAAACCGGTGTTATCTATCCGATTATTATTTAAAAAGCTGGGCCCTTCACACATTTTCAAGTTTTTTACTAATCTTTAAACAGTCTCGACTCTGGAACCCCAGAATTCCCCATAATAAACCAGAGATATATTATTCTTTTCAGATGCGAGTAATTTTAGTGGGTTAACACCCAGATCTTATGATATAACCCGGTATGTCGATACTGGAGGCCCCTCGAACGGTTTTATACGGGAAAGTGGAGATGTTTGCACCTTTAAAACATTCACACTTAGGTTCATATAAGACATGTCATTGAAAAATATACACCATCACACCAACCTATCTTGTGAAGAAAAGAAGCAGTATACAAGCACTGATTAAAGTGGATAAGATTAATGCATCTCTTTTTCTTTTAGTATTGATTTTGGCAATGACAACATTTAAACCAGGGATTTGATTTATAGTATTGTTAATTCTTGTAGATGCCCCACTTAATGTTGTGTTTGAGTTTAATAAAGATTCTCTAGTTTCATAAGCTCTTGAGATTAAAGTATCTGCGAAATTATTCAAACGATTTGCTCTATTACTTTCATCTTGGATATAATCTAACTCATTCTCCACTGTTCTTGTCTTTTGATGATTTTCGATATCCGATTTGACATTGAATAAAAGATTCAGCTTGTTACGTTCTTGTAAAATAGATGATCTTATTGATGCGAAATTTTTCCAATTTTCTTGTAAAATCTCTTTATGTCTTGATAATTGTTGTAATTTAACCGTTGATATTGTTGAATCTGATTCGGATATCCTTGTTAAATTGTTCAATATTTCATCTCTCTGAGATACAGATTGTTAGTGACTTAGTTCATCCAACATGCAATGCTAAAACTCACCTTGTGAAGTATTTCATCAATCTGTTTCTCATATTTAGCCTCATCCGCTGTAGGACTACTTGTTGAAGATACTGCAAAGCTTGAATATTTTGACAACAATGTGCTGGTTTGGTTTTCCAGCTGGACGGCTTTGGATCTGATAGACGCAAATGATGACATTATATCCTTAGCTTCCTTCAATTATTCAAGTGTAAAGCTTTGTTTATAGAGGTGTCTTTAGTCTGATCTTTTATGTCAATATGTTACACCGTATCGTTTTCAATATCTGGTATCCGGTAGACCCGGTGCGTAAAGTTACGCACTACCTTCACCACCAGAAGATAGTTTACTGACGGTACCAGCGTAAGTAGCAGCACCACAAGCCAAGCCCAGAGGAGACTACAATAACCTCAAATTTAATCAAGTCATAAATTCGTCAATATTAACATCGATCAACGCTCCACCATACACACTAAACCAGTTGATCAAGTAGTCTTGCCCGGGGCTATTGGATAGCAGCTCATCTGCGTTGCACGGGTGAATGAACCACCAGTTCCCCTGCTCAACCTGAGTCAAAGAGATGTTGAAAGTGGTTGGATCTTTGATCAATTCACCAACTATTGAACCATCATACGTAGGTCTCCAAGCATCATACTCTAGATCTCCTTCAGTTACAACAATGTTTTGCGCGATTCTGAAATATAACACAGGGGCACTATAATTATCGTTAAACCGTATCATAAAATTGATACTAGTCTTGGAGGAATGTCTATTGGTTCCAACAATGATCTGTTTCCCCTGAGGCGTCGTAGTCTTTGACAAGTTGCCAACATTGGACAGCTTTGACAAATGGGATTGTAAGGAGAGTAGCTGTTCGTTGTAATTGTCTTCTGAGAACATTTGTTGGTGAGAATGATTGTATTTGTCTGTGTGTGTTTGTGCTTTAGGCTCCAATTTGCTCATTTTGTGTGTGATTTCAGGATTTTCATCACGGATTATGGTTTTTCCACAACGGAGGTGATCAAGCCCATGGAGAAACTACATCTTGTATAATTATCCCAATTTTTTTGCATTTTTTTTTGAGTGTTTTATACAATGATTAATGCTCATTAAGCATGGTCTTCAAGTCCATGCCACTTCAGAGCCCTATATAAATAATGTGTGTTTGTGAGAAGCAGAGAAAATCTTTCAAAATTTTCGATTGCTTCACTTCTCAATAAATGATATTTTCTCTTATAAATTAATTTCTAATGCACGATGTTTATGATGCTTTGGTTGATAGTGTATGTGGTTGGTTGAGTGTTGATGGTTATGAGACTAAGCAAAGGCCAATTGTTTCTTAACTTCAGCAATAGCTTTACCTGGATTCAACCCCTTTGGACAAGTTCTTGTACAGTTCAAAATTGTATGACATCTGTACATGGACATTGAGTTTTCCAACATTTCTCTTCTAACTTTACCAGCTTGATCTCTTGAGTCGATCAACCATCTATAAGCTTGCATCAACACGGCAGGACCCAAATATTCTTGTTGATTCCACCAATATGAAGGACAAGAAGTTGAACAACAAGCACACAAGATACATTCATAAAGACCATCTAATTTTTTTCTATCTTCAATACTTTGTAGATTTTCCTTACCATCTTCTGGAATATTTTCTCTTTGTAAATAAGGTTGAATTGATTTATACTGTTTGTAGAAATGAGTTAAATCAGGAACTAAATCTCTAACAACAAACATATGAGGCAATGGGTAAATTTTGGTTGATTTTGTAGCATCTCTATCAATTCTACATAGACAAGCCAAGGTATTTCTACCACCGATATTCATAGCACAAGAACCACAAATCCCTTCTCTACAAGATCTTCTAAATGTCAAAGTAGGATCTTGTTCGTTTTTGATTTTGATAATGGCGTCAAGGATCATAGGACCACAGTCATTCAAATCAACTTGATATTCTTGTAATTTTGGTTTTTCTTGTGGTTTGTCTGGAGACCATCTGTAAATTTTAAAACTCTTCATCAAAACTGGCTTGTCTGTAGTGGTTGCCAAACCTCTATAACTCTGAGGAGCTCTTGCTAGACTGAGTATGGATCTTTTGAAGGCGAACATTGCTTTGTGTCTATTTGGTTTGGGGGATTGTAATGGAATATTTAGATAAAAAAACTTTTTATAATGTTGGTAAACAACTACAAGTTTTCAAAAGAAGGATGTGTGTGCTATTTTATTTAAATCATGAATTCACAGTTGTCCATTAGGACGGCCAAATGGTCATCGGTCCCGTAATGAAGTGTTAACTATGGAGCATTATGGTACACACAGGTCCATAGCTTGCTCCGGGTCTGTCAGCAAACTGGCTTTTAACAGCGTCTGATTGGCTGGCGAGATGCCCCAGGGAGTCACGACTCACGAACTGGCTGACGTAATCCTCCGGGGCGCTCGGATAGGCTCTCCCAGTGTGTCCCGGGAAAATCATCACCATCGCCATCGTCGTCATCATTGAGACACGGGATGTGCTGGCAGAGATGGTTACGGAGACACTGGTGTGGAGAGATTGTTTAGATTAAACCTATCTAGTAAACATATCTAAAGTCAAGAGCATCACATCCAGACCTGTTGGTCTTGGTGTCCTGTTTCTCACCACGTGTGATTTTATCCTTCAGATCGTTCTCACGATGTAAATATTTAACCATCACCAGAGTACATATGATCCCCATTACTGAACAACCAAGTGAAAAGGCATTCCCCAATCTGTACGGTGATGATCTATACACCTGGCCAGCTATAGCACCTGCCAAATTCCCCAGGGATTGGTTGCACCCCAAAGCTGTTGCACGACGATAATGTGGTGCCATGTTGTTATTTAGCCATGTTATCGATAGTGCGACTGATCCATATAGTGGGAATGCAATCAGATATGTTGCAAAATAATTGACACCACCTTTCTTATTGACTAGTAACAGGACATACCCAATTACACCTAGCGTGTTCAATCCAACGATAATATGCCATTTGATATTATATCGATCACTTGCCCAGGTCGCACCAAAAACTGAAATCGCTGCAACAGCATAAACTGGGACAGAGAGATATTGTGCAGCCATCTTATCATAACCCAATTGTAATTTCAATATTGAGGGCAAAAAAGTTGAAAATCCGTAAAGAACAAGATCAACAGAGAATTGCATCACGCAACTAATGTAGACTTTTGGATCCTTGAAAGCCTTGAACACTTCTGATTTATCAAATTTTTGATTACCCATATAACGTCTTTGTTGTTCAGCTCTAATACTCATCAAATGTTTTTCTTCCTCGTTTAAAAAGCTCGCCTTGGCAGGATCATCTGTTAGTCCGAACCAAATCCAAATACCTGCAACTAATGAAATACATCCTTCGATAACATACAACCAACTCCAACTTAAAAAATCACCTCTTGGTTTAATGTTCGTTATCCCCGTTGCAATCAACCCACCAAACGCGCCAGATGCACAGGAACAAACATACAACCAACCCAATCTTTTTGCCTGCTCTTGACGTTTATATGTCATTGTAATATACAATGATTGGGATGGGAAAACGCTTCCTTCGAAAAGCCCCAATAACAACCGTGTCAGCACCAAGGTTCCAAAACTCCTAACAAAACAAGTGAATATAGTGACTAGACTCCAGCATACCAATGCAATCGTGATGAATCTATGAGGGCCTAGTCTTTTCACAAGTAGCACACCAGGGACCTCAACAGTGATATAAGTTGCATAGAATAAAGAAACTGCAGTGGAAAATTGTGCTTGTGTTATTCCCAATTGTGCATTAAGGCCAGCAACTGAACTTGAACCAATGGCACTTCTATCCAAAAAACTTAGGAAATAAATTAAGCAAAACATTGGTAGGATGTGTCTATCCAATTTATTGACCAACGCAGCTTCTTTCTTTGGGTCTATTGTCAGATCATCAATTTCACCAATCTCTTGGGGATTTTGCCCTAGACTATTTTCTGATGTGCTTTTAATATCAGCAAAGTTCAACTCTTTCAACTCCGTCATAATGGGCACTTAGCATCTAGCCATCAACGAAAACAGCGACCATCTTCTTCCAATCCTCTAGATTGTTCAAGCTTATATACATCTTATCTAACTCCAACTTTCGAATTAAATGGCTTGATTGGGTCCACTGGGGGAAATCCCATAGTATATAGATCTCTTATCATTATACAGCACCAGGGACCACTATTGATAAACCTGCATATCCTGCGCACTAAATTAACAAACAAAGACGTACCGTTGGCCTTTCCTCTATTGTGTAAAGGTATAAATGAAGTCAACCCCCAGTGATAAATGTCCCGCGCAGCATGTGCTACAGTGGGGGATCTATGATAAACCGGGGATTACTAGTATAGGATAAGATTACAACTTTGGCTTTTAGTAAGATATGGAAGTGATTGTATTATTGGTTGTGCTTTGATGATTTGAAAGTGCTGGTGTCATTCGATGTGTTCTTTCAATACTATACAATAGTTGATTTTTCTGCTGTATAGGCAAAGATGACTTTGATCGTAAGGGCTAGAAGATTAATAGCACCCAAAATTTCAAAGACATCGACAGCTATTTCAATAACAGTTAATCAACGTCACATAAAGGTTCAATGCCTTCCATACATTAAAGCATAGTGTAATTTACACGGAGGAGCTGAAAGTATACACAGAATTAGTCTTCGATCGTACCGTGATAAATGGACAACTAGTTTCAAAAAGACCAGCTTGAATACACGAACTTTAAGACTTCGATTTAACACCATCGTTTATAATTGCGTAGAGATCTCATGATCTTGAACACATGATTAAAATCATCTAAATGGTTACTTGAATAATTTAGATGTTTGTGGAATGTTTCGTTGGAGGGTCTCTTTGAATCAATTCAGGAGTACACCGACTTCATCAAATCATTGTGAATTGAATAGTCGGCGCTTAAACTTTGGTGATATAATACGAGAAGCTGGGGCTTGAAGAGATAAATGAAATACTCTCCAAATGATTATTAAGTTTTAACAATGAAATCCAATGTCCTTGAGGGTATCTCATACTCATATACTTACGGCATGGCCACTTTCCCCCACAATCTCGACATGTCAAATACAGCAGCATATAATATCTGGTTTTCTGGTAGCCGATTAACTATCAGTACATGCTTAAAAAAATCCTTCCAAGCCAAAATATGCTCACAATACTTCTGAATGCAATAAGACCACTGTCGAATGGTTAAATTGCTAGATCGCCCGGGTCTTTGAAGATTTACACCCATGTTTAAAGTGGTTGATGTCTCAATCATATAGATTTCTTGGTGTATTGATTATATATACAGCTGTAGTGTTTTTCATAGTTGCTATTTGTGTCAAATTTGTAGGTCTGGGGATATTGTGTATGTTGGATAGGCTTGAAGACTAGACACATTAGATGAGAGAGACCATTACCTCTATAAGCCACTGGACGTTTCAGAATTTTTCGAATGTGAGTAGACATCATGCGTAGTTTGTGCCCGGTTATAATTATTCGTTTCACTTGAAAGATCGACCAACTATGTTGAAGTATTTGTGG
This sequence comes from Hansenula sydowiorum, assembly GCA_030574735.1. Taxonomy (NCBI): domain Eukaryota; kingdom Fungi; phylum Ascomycota; class Saccharomycetes; order Phaffomycetales; family Wickerhamomycetaceae; genus Hansenula; species Hansenula sydowiorum. The sequence goes on from JAJMFN010000001.1 coordinate 151,512, forward strand.
TACGCGTGTTAACAGCCTCGAATGTGACATTTTTGTATGTGCGAATTTCACCTTAACGGTGGAGATGAAATCCATATAAAAATGTGAATTTTGATCGAGAAATAATTAATACCTTACTTCTCGCTAACTCAATTGAATAGAAGATTCAATCAATTACAAGATCACAGAATTATAAATCTCAAAAATGGTCAACTACAACGAATGGCAAGGACAGGTCAACGATAACGTTTTGTTGTCAGCTTTGGCCATCCCAGGTACTCATAATTCAGCAGCTTCACATACTGCATTACCATCAGTTCAATGTCAAGGAGCAGATGTCAGTGAACAATTGAAACATGGTGTTAGATTCTTCGATATTAGAGTTTCTAAAAATGTTTTGAAAAGTGATGAAAATGAACAAAAGGATTTAGTCGTTATTCATGGTAAATTCCCTGTCAAATTATTAGGGAATGTTTATCTTAAAGATGTTTTAGACGATGTGTACAAATTCTTGGAACAAAATCGTTCAGAAGTTGTTATCGTTAGTATCAAACAAGAAGGAAATGGTGAATGGGATAACAGCAATGATGAATTTGGTAATTTGATATGGGATAAATATGTTAATCCAAATAAGAACCGTTGGTATTTAAACACTAATATCCCAAGATTAGGCGATGCTAGAGGTAAAGCTGTTATGTTTAGAAGATTTGGTGTTCAAAATCAAGATAGAAGAAATCAATTTGGTCTTGATGCAGCCTCATGGTCCTATAATACAACCAATGATGATCGTGGTTCATTCCAAGTTCAAGATTGGTGTGAACTTTCTAGTGCTGAAGATATTTCTAAAAAGGCCCAATATATCAAAGATTTATCCAAGATTGCCGTTGATCATAATTCAACAAATTCCAATGATCCAAAGTTATTTGTGAATTTTTGCTCTGGTTCAAACTTCTTCGATCCAAACTGTTGGCCATCAAAGATCGCTGAAGGTTTGATTAAGAATAACATCTCTGAATCCTTCGGGAAAGGTAGTGGTATTATTGTTTTGGATTATGCTGAATCTGACGATTGGAAATTAACAAAAGCATTAGTCGACAAGAACTTTTAAGATATGTATACTTTCTTAAACAAATGTATGACGTTTGTTGATTTCTTTTCTTAGTATGTGTATAGCTTACACGTACCTGATCTAACCAAGAAGCTACCGTTGAATATTGCCTATTAAGCTGTGCCTTGAATATACACACGGTATGTCGGACTCAGATCATTCTGCGTACTCCGTATATTAATCTTTCCATTGGGCCTTGACCAACTAAGTAAGACGTACAACATCGGATCTACTGATTCATGAATAGCAATCGATATGGGGAAAGATATCAAGATACGATTACAGCCAGCTTATTGATTGCTTAAGAAGTGATTGTTAGGGTACAATACGACCAGATAAGTTGAGAAATGGCTGCAAAGGTACCGTATAACCACATCTATGGGATTCTGGGATTCGTGGAAAGATCGTAACTGCGAGCTGCTCCATTGCGGAACATCCGAAAGCACAGAACGTTGAGCTGAGTCAAGTCTAAGAGGAGTTTTTCTGACAAGGCTGACACTTTAGTCCTTTGGGCCCTTATCCAACGTCGATGTAGCCATACTTTCCAACATCAACAGAAGCAGCACACGCTGTGGAAAGTTGATGTGTTCGCTTATACCTGTCAAAGTCCACTACACTCCTCTGCCTGGGCTCCCTTCCCTGCCTAAAGAGTCCAGTGCCTCTGCCTAACTCCTGCCTAGCACCAATGGAGCACCGAGTCTGGCCTGATCAGCCCGGTATGCACCGCAACTGATCGCGATTCGCGAAGGCCAAACCCAAAAGTTCAGGCTGACTAGAAAAAAAACCACATCAATTGATTCATGAATTCCCACAAATAAAACAAGCCCAACGACCCAGCGGTTAGTGAACAAGGACACTTTAGAGCAGCTCCAAGGAGAACACAAGCCTCAGGAACACCAAGTTTCGTTTACCCGTGAAGCGCGCCATCAACAAGAGAACCTGCTACAAAAATTTGCCTATTTTAATTGCTTTTTAGTCATTCAGGTTGTATCTTTTATTATCCTTCAGGTTTTCCTTTCAACAACTCCACCAAAACCTCAGGAATCTTTCAAAGAATCATCTCTCAGATCAAGCATATCATGCTCTTTTAGAGAATTTAGAAGATTAGATCAAAGAATCAGCTTAAAGTCATAAACTTGAAGTTTAGAACGTCATTACAGACACCAAATTTAGTGTGGGAAAAGAAGGCGCTTCCATACATACACAACCCTTCCACACAACAACGAGATTCAAATATATTTTGGGCAAAATTATCACACATACCATAATCTAGTTCCATCTGATCAATCTATACATTCAAAGAACAAGAATTATCATCTTATAATACCTCTTCATCATGGTTCTTATCGGAGGTGTCAAATATGCCTGTGAGGTACGTATACTATTTTTTTTTTCTCCTCGACCTACTCTTTAGAGGGGCGGACAAGAAAGTTATCATTCATACCACTACAAAACGAGATCACTAACATTACATTCTAGCGTTGTATAAGAGGTCATAGAGTAACAACATGTAACCATACAGACCAACCTTTGATGATGATCAAACCAAAAGGCCGTCCTTCTTCACAATGTAAACATTGTAAGGAGATGAGGAAAAATAAAAATTCACATCCTTCTGGTGCTTGTACTTGTGGGAAAAGTAAGAAACCCACGTCGGGTGCAGTTAGCAAGTGCTCTTGTAAAACCGGTGAAATCTGTTCCTGCCATAGCAAGAGAAAGAAGACTGAATCAAGATCAAGTTTGAACACACCTCTTCAAACAACAAAATCACCAACCTCTGAAGACCCATCCATAGGAAGTTTAACTCATCAAAATGGCTCAAACACATCCCTACCAACATCTTCATCTTTCAATTGGAGGAACAATTCATACTCATCTTCCAAGTCACATCAAAATAATCATTCACAACCCCAGGTACAACAACAGCAGCCAAATGGACAAGATAGTAGAGTAAGACAAATTGGTATGGATCCATTAACAAATGCTAAACCCATTTCGGACTCTACAAGAACAAGAGTTGGTGAAGTTTCAGTACCGATTAATGAATATATCCCAAATAATTCCAACGGTATTGGGAATGTTAATGATAAAATGCCTGATGTGTTTTTCCAAGATGTACCTTTCCCATTTGAACCAGGTCATGGTGGACTGTTAGACTTATTTGCTAATAACAATAATATGACTTCATTGAATCCTTATTTCCATGCTGACCCAAAGGCCGATATAACTCATCAACAAAGACAACAACAATATAATGATTTACGTTCCCCATCTGAAGCATCCAATACTGGTTCCCAAAGAAGCTACAATGCTAATAATGATCAGCACAATAATAACCAAACCAATGGATTATTCACAAACATGAATAATAATAACAGTAATATTAATAATGGTCAATCTTCCACGAATAGCCAATTGGCAGGTCTTGGATCACCAGAATCGAGAAATTCCAATAATAATTTCCAAAGAACTAATTCACAAATGTCGTTGTCTAGCATAGGAAGCACGTCCCATATGTCTAAAGTGAATGCAAGCTCTGATTCATTAGCTAGTGGAAACAATTATCACCATTATGATAGTATGGTTCATAAAAATTCTCAAAATTTCACCTTCCCAAACAATAACAACAATAACACCAATTCACAAGTATACCATCACCAAGGAAATGGTGGATTGGCTAGAAACAACAGTACCCATACGAACAGTAATAATAATGATGATGCTGCTAGTGTACAAAGTGTTGAGGTTCTTTCATTAACGCCAAGTTTCATGGATATACCCACAGATTTCCAAAATGAGAAGGGGTATTTTTCAAATAATCATAACAGTAATGGATCAATCAAAAACTCCACCTCCCAGTCAAATATTTCAAGTTCTAATAATGGTGAAAATTTAAGAAGTCATAGATTTACACCAAGTATTGATTCGATTCAGAGTGGTTCAAGTGCAACTAGATTAAACAACAATAGTAATAATAACATCGACCAATCTTCCACTGTTCCTCAAATTCATTCAAGCTTAATAAATGGCGGTGATACCGTTATGGAGGATGAAACCACACCCAGAGAATTACAAAAAACAAACAGTGCAGATTCAAATTTCACTAATGATTCACTTTTTAATAATTTCAACACTAAATTAACAACCTCTGGATTATGAAGAGAGAGCAATTAATTTTGCAGCTTTGTATCTCTCTGTTTGTTCACATGTTGCTTCAAAAAAATAATAAATAAAATGTATTATGATGATCTTTATTTATATATGTATAGTTGGAGTTTAGTTTTTGCTTTGCTTTCTCGATAGTTTTTTTCTTTACCTTTGCTTCTACGTTGATCCAATTTCCTATTTATCTACACAAAAAGAATTACACTTATCAATTTGACAATATTAAACAATCCCATCGTAGCAATACGTTGGATATTAATCAATCGTTTAAATTTCTTCTCAGGACTTTTTTCCTTAAAACACTAGATGGAGTGAATGAACCAACACCACCAGTCCCACCACTTGGTGTACCAAAATCTCTCAATTTTGAAATCTTATCCTTTTCCCATGGTGTTAACTGAACGTTACTTTCAATCTCACCAGGGACAGGGCTTGGTTTATCATCATCATTCTTCCCCTTATTGGTACTACCCCTCTGAGGAGTACTTGGTGCAATTCCCTCATCTTTCACATTCAATTTTTTCAACTTGTTTGTAACTTCGCTTGTGTTTGAGGGTTTTGGTGTTCCCGTAGGTGTGGATCTGTTACTGGTGTAATTCTTTGGTTTTCTTTCAATGATTCGAACAGGAGATGAATTATTTTCAAATTCATTCGCAGTGGTGGTGGAGGTCATTGGTGTTTGTGATTGATTATGGTTCTCATCATTCAAGTATAGGGCAAGTCTTTCATCATTTACTTCAAGAATGGAGAGTTGGTCATTGGCTTGAAGAACACAAAGTCTCAAGATATATTCAAGTAGTGACAACGACTGAGGTTGTTCTTTTGTATTTGTGGATTGTTTGGCTTGCTTTGGGATATCATCATCTTCATCGCTCTCATCGGAAGATCCTTCATAAAGTTGTTCATATTCACCAAGTGATAACCACTCCACTGGATTTGCTTCATCTTCTTGATCACTTTGATCATCGGCATCTTCAGACTCCTTGAAAGCTTTATTGATTTTCAAAACAAGTACTGGAGTGGATCTATCTTCCAATTTCAACAACTTCCCAGATGCACTGAAAAACAATCTCGTTATGGTACTAATATCCATGTTTATGATTTTTGGTTCATCGCCTTCTTCATGAAATCTGTCATCGTTGAAATTTTCTTTGATTCTAAGGAAATATTCATACTCATCAATAGCTGAAGGTTGTCTCCATACTGAGACATCCGCTCTTGTGATATCCTCTTTCCAACTAATCTCATTCAATCTATTATTAATGACTCTCCCTCTATGATAAAAAATTGAGTACAATGTTAGTTGAAATAATGGACCAATCTGTAATACTTCGCCTTGGAATTTCTCATTAGATTTATTAACATAATTCGATGCCTGGAGTAATCTTCCTGGAGACACTTGGTTGGATAATGTGCCGCTCAAGTTTGCACCCGAAGTGGTTAATGATAAATTGATCAACGGGATAGCCTCTTCGATTCTGCTCAAGAGATCCAACATATAAAGTTCGACATTATTCACGGAATTGACGTCTTTCTTGGATGAACTATATGTTTCTGATATCTCCTGGATCTTATCATCAAATCTATCAATTTCTTCTTTCAAATCTTTTGTAAGTCTCAATGTACTGATAAGATTTGTATTTCCTCGACTAGCAACTAACTTGATCAAATCAATTGCACTTGACACAATTTCAATTCTGGTTTGTAGTTTATGCTTAGTTCTCTCAAGCTTGATTCTTTGATCATCTGGCACTTTGGCAAGAAACGTTGAGACTGATCTAACAGCATATGCCGAGGCAATTGATATACCTGATCTAATGGCAAATGTGACAGCTTGACTACCGGCCTGCAAAATCGTGCGTTAGTGAAATGCTCTGGAATGTTGCTTTATAACAGCGGAAGTCGGGAGTAACGTACTTTAGACAATAGTTCATCCATTTCAACAAAAAGGCTTTGTAATCCAATCTATACTGGCTTGTAATTTCTTGAAGAAGCACTAGCTTTGGCCTCAAATTAATTATGGCATATAACTTTTGTATTGTGCATCGGAATTTTTGAGCAGGAATATGCGTGCACAAACCAGAAACCGGTCGGTACAATAAAAGAGGTTTCATTTAACCGTTCATTAGATTCTATATAGTGTGGAATAATCGTAAAAGTCCATTGTTTATTAGACATGGGAGATGTACTGGAAGACGTAGCTGATCTCGTTGAATTCGTGCTCATTCTTCAACAAATGGTCGTTGGTGTGTTTCAATCCTTCGTGATTCACATGGTTCCAGGTTGTAGCATCACCGTATAACATGACATCTGACTTCTTCAATTGTTTACCATCATCAGCTTTACATCGTTTACAGTGGAACGAATCATGGGTATCACAGATTGTCTTTTCGTTGAACTGGAACAATTGGCGCAAGTTATCAGTGGAAAATAATCTTTCCACATCTTGATTCTCATCAACAACACAAGAACTCAAACTCATCTTCATAGATTGACGTTGGAAAATCTTTTCTTCAATACCACCAGTGGTGATAAATCTATAGATGAAACAATCTTTTTTCTGTCCATCTCTCCAGACTCTTGCTAACGCTTGTTGATCTGAAGCTGGGTTCCAATCTGGATCAATCAAAATCAATCTATTTGCGCCAATCAAATTGATACCACAACCACCAGCTTTGGAACTTAATAAAAAGATGAATTCAGAACCTTCAGGATCATTGAATCTATCCACTAATTTCTGTCTTTTGTTGATGTTCATGGTACCATCTAATCTTAAGCTGCCATAATGATTATTTCTACACATCTTCTCAATCAAGTCTAAAGTTTGGGTATAATTTGAAATCAAAACAATCTTATCATCAGACTCTTTTCTTATCTTGGCCAAGAATCTTTCCAAGATAGCAAATTTACCAGAGTGCCACGTTTGAACCTCTCGGTTACGACCACCTCCAGTGATTGAATTAACATAATCGTCGGGTATTAAATGTCCAGCCCCTTCAAACTCTTCATCGAAATTGATCAAATCAGGATGATTACAAAGTTTTTTCAATAACCCAATAGCTTTTAATGGTTGTGATCCAACACCTTTTAATAGTTTTTTGATGTCAGGACTTGTGATGAAATGGTTATAAAGCTGGTATTGCATAGGAGCCATGTTGACGAAAATAACATGTTCGTATTTGCAAGGTAAATACTTGGAAAGAATATCATTGGTTCTTCTAATGATAAATTTGGAAACAATATTGGATAACATTCCCAATTTTTGCTCACCAGCTTGAACTTCTTTATCATCTGCATCTGCATCACGACCTTTCAAAATTGGGATTTCAAAATTCTTTCTAAATTCAGTTCTTGTGCCCAACAACCCAGGATTGGCAAAACTTAACAAGGCGAAATACTCTGATAAATCATTTTGAATCGGGGTACCAGATAAAATAACTCTTCTTTTACAGTTCAAGCTATCCAATGATGTGAAAGTTAAGGAATCCCCATTTTTCAATCTATGTCCTTCATCTGCAAGTAAAAGACCAATTTCTGTACATTTCAACTGTTCAACATTTCTTCTTAGAGTCTCATAAGAAATGATTAACACCGGCCTCACCACATTTCTGCCCTTTGCTAGAGACCATTGCTGTATACTTGAGCTGACTTGATTTGGCTTTGTAGTCTTACCATCTATGGCTAATGGAGTTGGAGCACCTTCTCCTAACCACTTCACCAATTCATTGGCCCAGTTTTTAACCAAGGAAGAAGGACAAACAACAATACATTTATCAATACTTTTTTTACCTCTTGGTCCTTGTTTCAAAAGTGTCCACATAAGGGCAATACATTGTAAAGTTTTACCCAACCCCATTTCATCTGCCATGATACAACCTTTAGCTCTTGGATCAACCAACCCGGAAACACATCTGTACAAAAATTTAACACCTTCAACTTGATGAGGTCTTAAAGTCTTGGTTAGCTTGGGGTCAATAATCACAGGTACATCGGGGAATTTTTTTTCGGCATCCTCTGGGTTCTTGGTAATACCCAAAATCTCATTCAAACTCTTGTGAACATTTCTTCTTTTAGAAGGGCGTTCTTCATCACCTTCAATATCTAAAGTCTCTAACGTCTTACCTTCATCTCTTGCCTTCGCTTCGGCAATCGCTTTATCTAAAGCTTCCAAATCGTCATCGCTGATAATTTTCTCAACAGTTGGGTCATAAAGAACGATGGCCGATTCATCTGATGGATCATGTAAAGGTCTGGGTATTAATAATGGTTTTCTCTTTGTTCCTAATGGTGGAGGAGCGATATTAACATTATTGGTCTTGACAGCCAAAGGGCAAGTGAATGACCTTTTAAGAGCGGTTTCCATGGAGGTAATATAGGTATTATCATTAGCCAGTCTTCGTACACTCAATGCGTTTTTCCTCTTCGTGATGGTTTGGCCATCAATATCTATAATAGCATCATTCTCCTTGTCATCCTCAACAGACATCAAGGCATATGATCCTGGACCTTTGAGTCTAGCAGACCGCATGGGTTTCACGCCATTTGTCATGGCGCTCGATCTAGTTTTGAAAGGGATCTTGAAGGGTTTTGATAAAGTTGAGCTTGGATCTGTCACGGCTCTTGGTCTCTTGTCGAGCTTCAAACCCGCGCCAGTGCCCAGCTCATGGCTAGGCTTATTCGGTAACCTTCTTCCCATCTATTGCTCTATGATGAACCTGAATTTGGACTGCTCCAGAAGAAGGCGAGAGACCATTAGAAATCGATGTTATTGTTTTATGATCTTTTGTTTACATGGCGCGCTCTGACTAAGCATTTTTTTACCCGCGAAATTGCCACTACGCGAAAACTTTACGCGTATGAATAACATGAAGTAGTATTAACAACACAATAGTGAATTGAAATGTCAAAAATATTTCAGTGGACGCGTGATCATGTTCGGTACCTTGTAAATTATGCCTAGAGTTTTTCGGCCATCGAAGAAATTGTCAATTATATAATATCTACGTATTTCCTGTCAATTTTGCAGTCGATATCATCATCAATACTCTTGAGGCCTTCCATCTCAAGCACCTCGTAATATTCCTCCTTCCTCACTGGTGTAACACTCAGTCTTCCTCTTTTCACAAGTGACATCTCCGATAAGTTATCGTTATTTCTGAGTTCTTCCAAGGTGATTTTCGATCTGAATCTTCTAACAAATGAAACATCGACACACCACCATCTTGGATTCTCTATTGTTGATTTATTGTCATAGTATGTGCTTTTGGTGTCAAATTGAGACGAGTCGGGGTGTGCTTCGTTATGAACTTTGGCTATTCCAACGATCCCTGGAATTGCAGTGTTTGAGTGGTAGAATAAAAGGTAATCCCCTTGAGCCATATTTAGCATGTTGTTCTTAGCTTCATGATTTCTTACACCGTCCCACTGTTCAAATTCAACTTTTTGAAGATCTGCAAATGAAAATTTGGCATCATTCCCTGATTTAGGATCTATTCTCGATAATGGTTCTGATTTTATCAGCCAATATCTAACATTGTTGTTCTCTGGATCTTGTGCGAACTGTGCTGGTTTCTTCGGTATCGGTTTCACCAATTGCTGAATTTCAGAATCAACCTTCTTTTGAATTGAAGTTTGCACTTGCTTGGTTGGCTTGGCTTTTGAAGCTTTTGATTTCGAGATTTTCGGAGGCATAGAATCAGTGGTTGAATATAATAAATATTATAGCTTATCAATAGTCGATAATAATTTTTTTTTTTTCTTTTATGGATCCCCGGAGTGTTGGCCAATTACTCAAGAAGTTGCACTACAAAATAAAAACTATCGTCATAATATGTGTATCAAACTGAACAATTGTTGTAAAAGTCGTACAAATCATATATTTGATGTCGATCAAGCCAAATATGATGGAAATCCATCAGATCCTTCACCTCCACTTCCAAAGAATAAGTTTGGAATAGGAAATAACTGTTGGAAAACATTAGTGTTAACATCAAGATCCAATTCGTTCAACGTGAACGGGTCAAATCCATCGGCTGACGATGCTGATTTCGTAGAGGCGGCGTATGTTGTATCGTCAAAGCTCGTTTTGTTGGAATTTTGAGCGATTGGATCATTCAAAATATTGTTCAGATCGGGAGTATTTGCCTGACTTGATCTTCTAGTTGCCGAATCATAATTATTTTTATATGATTCTCGATTATCTCTTGATCTCATATTACTTAGTGATGAGGGGACACTTGGAGAATGTGTATTTTTGGGATCTTTCCTTTTCCTCTTATGCATTTGTGAATTATCACCATCTAGGAAATTTTCAAAATTTTCCATCTCTTGATCAATACTTGTCGTATCGATTTTATCCACATTGGCGTCGTTGTAAACAAGCATTGCGACTCTAAGGAAAAATCCTGTACCGTTTTTCATAACAACAAATATTTTCCCATCGCCTAGCTGATTTGAAATGGAGAACAATTTCTTATAGAGTTCATCACCAGTGCTTTCGAGTAATAGTAAGTCATTCTTCGTTTCTGCAACATTAGGAAATTCAAGACATGCAGTCAATAAAGTGAAGAATGCAGAGTAAAAAACAAACATGAAAACATTCAGCAGAGAACATCTTCGAGCCTCCATTGCACTGATTATCTTCAAGATTGTACGAGCGGCTTCTAAACATTTCGCAATGGATCTCCGTTGTCTTGGAAGTATTTTAGAGGTATCGTCCGTTTGGCCATGATCATGATTTAACCAAGAACGCTTGAAAGCCATTCTATTGATGATCATCACATGAAGGAAATATGAAAAATGGAGCAGTAATAAATGATGATCCACAACACTATCGTAAACATTGAGTTTTATTGGAGACCCGGGTCTTATGGAAAGTGGAATACTATGATTGAAGGCATCTAGTTTATAGTTTAAATTCTCAATGATATCCATAGTTTGATCAGCAGATTTCCCCGAGAGAGCAGTAGCACAAAATAAAGAGTCATAGGCTTCTGATGTGAATTTGAAAAATCCACCAATGAAATATAAGATGAAAGGTCTAACATGAATACCAAACCTTTCTAGATCAGGGTCGAAAAGTTGCATTTGATCCTTTTGCATCAGATCAACTTCTTCAGAGAAAACCTTGTCCAATAATTCACTTGGAACATTTTCCAACAACAATTGTTTAAATTCTTCAAGATGCATCGGTGACATATCACTATCACTCACAGTCATTGGTTTCCCAGCTTTTAAACAAATCGTTCTATCACAAAGATAACATGCCCACCAAGCTTTTCTTCTTTTCCTTTTCTCAACTTCTGACATCCCCACCATTGATTCCACTCTATGGATCCCCATGAATTGTGCAAGTCTAGTAGCTGTGGAGATCAACATGAAATTAGCATGAGGTAATAAGTTATAGTTTGTATGTTCTATAAGTAAAAGGATTCCTTGTAAAGTTCTTATACTTTCACCAAGGATGAGAACTCTGTGGAAATAAAAAATAGCATTGTTTAAATGTCTCTCTTCCAATGCTCTTAACTTGGCTAATTTTTCTGGATTCTCAATGTGTATCTCAATCAAATGATAAGTCGTAAGTGCAATGACTGAGTTTAGTATCAAATAATTTGAGTTTGAAAAATGTTTCCTTTTGGGGTTTCCTTCAATCATGTTATAGTACTCATCCAATATATCATAAATGTCACTAGCTGGGATGACAAATTCCATATGTGTCAATGCGGATTTATAATGTTCCATAAGTTCATTCATAACAGATCTTGCGGGCAAGGGGACAACGTGTGTACTATCTATAGGTTCCAGCCATCTTTTAACGTAATGATAGAAAAGCCCATGGCATTTTTTCATCAAGTTTTTAAACTGGTTGGCAAGTGTTGGATCATTGGCCTTTTTAGATAACCACATCACACCTTTGGGAGATAAAATAGAAAGAGGTGATTGTGAACCAATGAATTTGTCTTCATCTGTAATATCCATCGGTGGGTTGGGTAATGGGTCTTGAGGTTTTTTGTAGGTATTAGCTGATGGATCTTGTTGTTGTTGTTGATGTAAAACTGTTGATGGAGATGGTGAAGAACTGTTGGATAAAGAACCAGAAGAATCTTTGTTCTCTGGAGACGGCGAGCTATCGTTATCAATCTTGTATTCTGTGGTCTCGCCAGTGAGTTTCCCAATCAGAGTAGTTAGCAACGATTCCATCTTGTTCATCCTGTTGTCTAGATTCTCAATAGATGATCCCTTATCCTCCTTCTTTTTCACCTGTCTCTTCTTCTCAACATGGGTATATAAGCACTCCACCGAACTTGTCGAGCACTTGAAGCAAGGCTGTTCACCATCGCATTTGATCTTTCTAGCCCTGCAGTTGTCACATGCCTTCTTGATCTTTTGCCTCTTCACTTGAGGTTGGTTATCATCAGACATAATTGGATGGGCTAACCCTGCAAAAAAAGCTGGGATTCTTCAGTAGCAACTTTTATCGACTATAGGGTATGACTTCAACACCTTAGTAGTAAACTGTTTATCCACCTATTTGTAACTCAATATCAAATCAACCACAAAGTCCAACAACTTCAGATTTCAGCTCATCTGCGTTGATAAAAGACTTCACGGTGCGGATTCAGTTTCTCTTCCACGTTCCGAGCTTTTTAAGCTTTCGCGGCTTTTCGCATCGTTTTTGATCTACAACAAAAGTCAAAAGAAGTTCGTTTATTCAAAGATTCTAGTTCTTAGTGGCTGCTAAAGCCTGTTTGGCAGTGTCCACGACCTGGGTCTTCAGAGGAGTGAATTCGAATCCATCCAAGAGACTCAGTGATTTGGAAGCGTTGACCGCAACAGTAGGTGCAGAGTATGCCTTTGATGGGTCACCTTTGGCAATCTTACCATTCAACTGTGGGACGTATTCGTTCAAAATGTTCAAGATCTTTTGATCGTTGAAGTTTTCACCAGCTGCAAATAATCTTTGATTCTTGATTCCAAGTTCAAATGAGAGGATGTGGAACTCAGCTACATCACGCACGTCAACGGACAACGATAATGTGTGTTCCTTCCAGTAGGCCTTGGTGTCTTCCGGTTTGGATTTCAACAGGTTTGCCACAATTTGGTTTGAAGTGTTTGTAGATTCCAAACTGGCATCTTGATCGAAATACTGAGGACCAAACACATATGTTGGTAACACAGTGTTGAAGTTGAACTTGACATCATTCTTCTTAACGAAATCCCATGCTGCGGTTTCAGCCAATTTCTTCGAAGCGATATAAGCATTGGTTTCATTTTGCTTGACATCGGACCATTCAATTGGATTCCAGACATTTTCAGTGTGAATGAATGAAGGATCAGCCATTTTATCAGCATTCATAACTGAAGCGAATGAGGATGTAACAACAACAGTAATGACATTCTCACCGTACTTGTGAATAGCGGCAAGAGCATTGGTTGTGCCCTCGACGGCTGGCTGTCTATAACCGGCGTCCAAATCATCAGCAAATCCAAACTTGAAAGGAGAAGCTGTGTGCAAGACGTATTTGATGTCTTTGTGTTTCTTTAAAACATCATCAAAAGCACCAGCAACTATTATATCTTCCACAATTTCAAGTCTTAATTTTGGATCTGAACTATCGGTTTGGAATTTATTGTAAAGATCATCTGCTTTTGACTGAGATCTCACAGTACCAACGACATTGTAACCTCTTTCCAACAGTTTCCCAAGGATATGAAGGGCAATGAATCCATTGGCACCTGTAACTAAAACTGTGTCTCCGCTAGCCATTTTTGTGTTGATAATTTGGTATGAATTGCAATCTGCTTGAAGTTTAAAAGGATGTCTTGTATAAACTCAATGATGATTATAGTTGTATTCCTACTGTCAATTGATCTGTATTTGGTGTTTGGATCCTATTTATACCTTCAAGTGCCCCTTGATCAACGATTGCTTTCCTCGAATTGATTGAGCAATAGAGGTGCAAATACTGTGTGTCTACAACTAATCAGAAATTTAGCGAATTCTGTGGAGCAAGTCCCTAAAAGCAAGCTTGCATATCCATTCCGTCAACACCGTGAGACTTGGTTGAAACACAACGTAGTACGACTTGAAGTCATACTGACAATCTTCGAGAACTTCAATTACTTGGAGTAAAGAGTACTACTCCATTGGTAATGCTAGTTGTAACTATTGACACGAGGCACCTGACAGGCAATATTATCTGGATCAAAAGTTTGATATCAAATATTCTGTGTTTTTTGGAATAGCAGAGTTTGCTTACTACTGGGATGTTCAGAGTACTGAACAATGATCACCATTATTCAACACTCCTGTCAATAATCCCTGTCGTTTGTGCTAAGGGGCTCCGAGTTAGACACATATCATACGTTGACTGTCCAATCGAAGGCGGTACGAGTTCGCAGCAAGAAGAAATAGCATTGACTATTGATAACATCTCCATGATTATATATTGTACAATCACTTTAACTGTCTTTGATTCCACTTATTTGATTAAAATTCCTTTAATCCACAAGTAATAACTCTTTCATTTCCCAATCGGGAAGTCTAGATCGGAAAAGTACTGAGATTTTCCAGGCGCGAAAAAAAAACCAGATTTTATAAACAAAGCTGAATCAAATTGTTGATTAGTGATAGATCAGGATCAAATATAACAACAAACCATCACCACTAAGATGTCATTCTTCAGCTCCATAAGGTATGTATATGGATCAACGAAACATAGAGCTCATTACTAACAAAGACCATAGATCGGGGTTTGGTAGAAATTCCAAAAAAAATAAACAACCAAAAGATCAAGCATCGATATATTCAAGTGGGAATGGTTCACATTTATCACTAAGGAGATCGCATTCTCCAGTGAAAAGTATACACTCCACCTCCCAAAAGTTTCAACAACAACAGCATCAGCAACAACAACAACAAGCTGAAGCACAGATAAAACCTTTGTTCTTATCGGAACCTTTCGTTAGAACTGCACTGGTGAAAGGTTCATTTAAAACTATTGTACAACTTCCAAAATACGTTGATCAAAATGAATGGATCTCGTTAAACATATTCGAGATATACAATAATTTGAATCAGTTCTATGGGATCATTGCAGAATACATCACCCCGGATCTATACCCAACCATGAATGCTGGACCAAGAACCGATTATTTATGGGTTGATCAAAATAACAAAACAATACAACTACCCGCAAACCAATACATCGAATACGTTTTGAATTGGATCAGCTTGAAACTTAACGATCAGACATTGTTCCCGACGAAAACAGGGGTTCCATTTGCTGTGAATTTTGTCAAGATTATCAAAAGTATATGCAGACAGATGTTTAGAATCTTTGCTCATATATATTATAATCATTTTGATAAGATTTTAAATCTATCTCTGGAAGCCCATTGGAATTCATTCTTTGCTCATTTCATATCGTTTGTAAAAGAATACGATCTGATCGAAGTGAATGATTTGGATCCTTTGATACCTTTGATTGAACTATTACAACAACAGGGGAAAATTATTTAGACATTCATAAACTATAGGGTTACAATACACATAGGATGAGACATTAGACATCATGGCCTGTATATTTATCCCAGACGAAGCTTTATTGCTTGACAGTATACACAAATCTACGGCTGATGAATATTATTAAATCGACTAATAATATATGAAAAAACGTAATCACAAGTTGAGGCTATATACAAACTCTATGTTTAATATTTCACAGTTTTGAACTGAAATATTTCCTAATGTACACATATATAACTCACAATCTTTTAAGCTGTAAGATACATATAATTTTTATAAACAGTGTATTTCGTTAAACTTTTGGGGGGGCGTTAAAACATTATGCAACTAAATTATTTGGTTATTTTGTTATTTCGGGGGAATTTGTTGTTTCATGAAAAGAAATATTGAGATTTTCTTAGATCTTGAACATCAAAATCACCCTTTGGTGGGATTTCTGGTAATCTTAATGGGGCAAACACTTTGATCTTACTATTAGCCCTGCCTCCAGTGGTTTCTTCATCTTCCTCTTCGGCAATTTCAACTTCTGGTTTGTGAGATTTAACAGTCACTAATTTTGAAAGGTCTTCATTTTCAATCAAACTAATGGTGGTGGTCATACGAGAACCTTTAATAAACTCTTTTGGATCATCACTCTTCAAATATGATTGTCTTTGTCTTTCCATATAAACTTCATCACCGAGATTGATTGGTCTTCCTAATTGTTGACTCCATTCTTTTCTTTGAGCAATGATTTTTTGACCAATTTCGGATTTTGCTGGAATTTCAACAAGTTGTAAAAACCCTTTATAACGTTCGTCAAACTCTGTTTTCAATCTCTCCACCAAATCAACTTCATGCAACTTAATGAAAGCCTCTCTTAAAGAAGCACTCATGGTTTCAATATCAGCAGCATGGGTCCAATATGAATCATGAACTGCTGCAAACTCCAAACCTTTCTCAGCACATGCAACAGCACTCAACAACATATGTGATGCATCAAGAGAATGAATGAAATTAGGTGGGAAGGCAGCCATTTGCTTTCTAGAATCAACTTGATGAAGTTCAAAAGGATCAGAGATAAAAACGGTTTGTAAATTTGTGGAAACTTGCTTCTTAACAACTGCACGATATGGTTGAACAATTGGTAAGTTTAATGGAGTAGTCCAAATAACACTGGCCATAAAAGATGGTTTTTTGGAATTTTGAATAATTTCATAAGAGTCAACATCCATTCTAATAGATCTTGAAATCATTTTGGCACAAACACCTAACCAATCTTGAATCAAATGAGCACCTTCAAATAATTCTCTCATACATGCGAAAACATGCTTGGTTAAATATGTACTTAATTTATAACTTTCCTTTTCTTCAAAAACACCTTGTAATTGTTTATGAATTTGTTGTGTGGCACCAATATAAGTGACACCATAAACATTGGTCATAACGGTTTGTTTGACAACTTTTCTCTTGATTTGATCCTTCAATTTGTTGGCATATTCATCACCATTGGCAGCTGCCTTCTCCAATCTAGCACGAACTAATTTAGCAACATGAGTATAAACATCTTGTGGTCTATCAGCTGGGGCCAAATTGACTTGAGTGGCACCTTCGATATCACCACCTAAAGCAGCATAATGTTGTAACCCATTACAAGTACCATCTTGGTGAACAGGTTGATGAGAAACGTGCTTTGTTGGGTCTGGTAATTTCATCGCATCTGCTAAATCAATGATGGTGGCCAATGCTTGCCATGGCTTATCAGCTTTAGTCCAAAATTCTTTATAACCAATTGGATCTTCGGCAGTTTTCATGATTTCATCCATATTGTTCTCGGCAAATTCAACACGCTCTTGTAATGGTGCCTTATCAATACCAAACAAATTTGATAAATGAATCTTCAACCATCTTAACCCGGTTTCTCCAAGTTCTTTACCATGCCAGAAGATTAATAACCCTCTTGATAGATCGTTACCCATATGGTTGAAATGAGGACTGAAAGGATAAGCACGGCCTCTGAAATCTAAATTATGTGGGAAATAAAATTTCTCACCCAAGTAGGCTCTTGCAATTTCCAGTTTATAATTAGAGTCACATCTTGTTGATCTGTTATTGGCAAAATCATTTTGCAGACGTCTCACTTTATTTTTCCAATCATTTATAACACTTGGATCTGAATTTCTTGGAGGTGCTTCTGGTAATTTAATTTCTTCTTGAGCTTGTGGAATATCTAAAAATGCTTCACCAGTGTTCCAAGCTTCTGTCATAACTTTGAAAACACGTTCATTAACGGTCCAAGCTGTATTACCCAAGACATTTAACCCTTCATAAACTTCCTTTAATTTATCGGTAGAAGCTTTCAAATATGCCAATTGTTCTGGAGCATCTCTTGATCTAATGACAAGATTTTGAGAATAATAATAACCACCATTGTTCC
Organism: Hansenula sydowiorum; assembly: GCA_030574735.1. NCBI lineage: Eukaryota > Fungi > Ascomycota > Saccharomycetes > Phaffomycetales > Wickerhamomycetaceae > Hansenula > Hansenula sydowiorum. The sequence continues at coordinate 169,707 of JAJMFN010000001.1, forward strand.
AATTGGTCCATGGACGTGGTTTAACAAGCATTGGTAACATTTGTGGTTGTACTGCACCAATCAATTTATCGCCTGAAAGTAAAGAGCCCAATTGCTTATGAACTTTCAACACACCGAGCTTGACACCATTATGGTATTGATAACTATGATAAAATGCAGGAGCACTCCCTTTAACAGGGGTTTTGGTGGTTGGGTCAATACCTTGAACTTCAACTTTAGCAACATGCATCAATGTTGAAACCAAAACGGATCCCAATTTAACTTTGATATCTTGTGGCCAAACAACTTTCATATCAGTGATTAAATCAGTTTTAAAATTCGTTAAAGCTCTAGCATATTTTTTCAAAACATTTGAAGAACTTGGTTTATCATAGTTTCTTAGTAAACCTTTTTCCTTATTCAACAATTGTTCAGATCTAAATTCTAACTCTAAAGCTTTAGCAACTGATATAACAGCTCTAGCAGTTCTCATACCTTCATGAACCCCACCAGTGGAATTATTTTTCAAAATTTCTAGAATGGTGATAACGGTAACTTTTTTAGGATCTAATAAACTTAAATATGGAGCATATTTTAGTCTTTCAGTATGTTGTGATCTGGCAACTTTGGAAAGAGTCGATACCTTCACTTGATCTATGTTTTTACAACGTTCGATTTCTTCTTGAACTAATGGCATCATTTCTTCGTACCATGTCCAAAGTTTAGCATTTAAATATTTGTTGATCCCAATGTCACCTCTTTCTCTTGACTCTTCAAAATCATGTCTCCATCTTTCCTGGGCTGCTTCAAATGATCTACTTTCTAATTGTGATTGTCTTTCCATGTTGAAATCATCTAATGCAGCTTCAAACACTTTTTGCTCTTCAGCTGGTAAATCTTTGAAAACTTTGAAAAAATTGGCTGAATCTTTCTCATCAGATGTTAAGAACTTGAATCTTTCTTGTAAACTTTCATCCAAGTTTTCATATAATTTTGTGTTTAGATGTGGTTGCAATGATAATAGTGTATGTCTAATAACTTTCATACCAAAAGTATCAACAGCTTTTAACTCTTTAGCATTTCCTTTCGTTAATGTTGGAGGCAATTCACTACTTTCATCTTTAAAATAACTCTCTTGAACTTTCTCTTCCTTTTGAAAAGTCTCCTGTGTTATCAAATCTCTATATTCTTGTGGGACATTGCTTGGATCAACATTATGTTTCTCAACAAATTCTCTTAAACCTTGGATCCCAAAAGCATCAACATTTTTCAATAGTGCCTTGATTTCACGTTTCCCGGAGAAGTATGGCAAGACATATTTGCTATAGTCTTCACCTTTACTCATGAATGCTGATATTAGGATGGCGTCAGTTTTCACGTTTGTTTTCAAACTGTAAGCTGATTTCCAAGTTGCCACTAGAGTTTCAATTTGTGATTTTGGAACATGTTTGGCAAAAGAAGCCAAGAATTTGTTGAAGTCATCAATAAAACTGAAATTATCATTGGCAGATAATGGATGAAGCGCCATTAAAATGGCTTCACCTCTATCAAATTGTTCCGAATCAAGACAAACATCTAGTAAAGACCATAGTCGCATGACCTCTTTGGAGTGAGTTTGACGGAAAACATTATCATATCCACTGGACCAGCTCTTATCTATAGCGTCCGGGATAAAGTCTTTCTTACTGGAACTCGAAGAAGATTTGTTTGTTGGTAAATGTTTCAACTCTTCTATCAAATTACTATCGAGCAGTTCAGATCCAGCAGACACATTAGTTCTTTTGAACACACCTGAAACAGCCGGACTGACTCTGTTGAGCAGCGCTCTTCTTGTCACACTTCTCAGCATCCTGGTCTTGAAGCAGTGTATCCTCGAGTGGCAAAACAGATCTCTCGATAAGTACCAGCGCGCTTAAATACCGTCTTCTAGCCCACACTCTGACAAAGCTGGAGTGAAAAATTGTTTCTTTATAGATAAATCAAAAAAAAATTAAAAACTAAAAACAGCAGGGATCCTAACCATTGCCTCATCGGATTCGTTACCCAATTCGGTACCTCACTGATACACCCAGACACCTTTTAAAATCGGTTTTCCAACTTTTGAAGATATCGTTAGCTCAGCAGGAGCTGGTATCATGACACCAAGATTAGGGGCGAACCACAGCTATAAGTCGGTTAGACCATTGGATTAATAGGAGATCGTTTCTGCTGGTGCACTTAGGGAAAGTGAAAATTTCCGCTGCAGCCATTTTTTAGCATCAAGTTTAGCCGTTTTTCGCACTGCTGATAAAGTCCCCAATAAAGTATAACGAGATCATTACAAGAAACAACATATACTACTAGACCAAAGGAAACATGTGGTCATATATGTTCGGTTCTGGGAACAAGGACAAAGAGGCCCCAAAAAAGGCCATCATCACTTTGAGGGAGCAGATAAATATGCTTTCCAAGAAGCAAGCCCATCTTTATACACAAGTTGATGACCAAGATGCTATAGCTAGAAAATATATAGCTTCCGATAAGGTGAAAGCTAAGAATGCCCTTAAGCGTAAGAAGGTCTTGGAGAATGAAGCCACCAAGATAAGCTCACAAGTTGACGCTCTTGAAAATCAACTACGTTCCATAGAAAGTGCCAACTTGAATTTGGAAACCATGAAGGCCATGAAACAAGGTGCCAAGGCTATGAAACAAATACATGGTGGTATCACTGTGGATAAAGTTGACCAAACAATGGACGATATTAGAGAGCAAGCGGAATTGGGTGAAGAGATTAGTGAAGCCATCTCAAGATCTTACCCAGTTGATAATGTCGATGAAGACGAATTGGAGGATGAATTGGAAGCTCTACAACAAGAAGAAGTTGATAGTAAATTATTGAACAGTGGTAATAAGACATCGCAAATGAAACTTCCAGATGCTCCAAATACAAGCATTAGGGAAGACAAAACCACTGAGCATGAAGAAGAAGAGGATGAAGATGAAAAGGCTTTGAAAGCTTTACAAGCGGAAATGGGATTATGATTTCAAACTAGTGTTCACAATCTAATAATTTGCATTGGCTACTATGTGCTTTTCTTAAACAACTTTTGAACTGGTTGTGGTGTTTTTGAATCCTTTGTTGTTACTCTTTGTTTTTTCCTCCTCTCTTCCTCTTGATCGCATGCCCCCATTTGATCTCGTATAATGGGTGTGTCTGAATGATACATATATTTTAATGTGAAAGGTAAAGCTACGATAAACATTTTCTCGTTTGGATGTAGGTTTTTTAAGTATGATATATATTGTATGTATATTATTCCCCTTGATTAAACAACAATACCATCAAAACTTCCCTAATTAACCAGTATCCATAAAATGAAGAATACAATCAACACCCCGAAAACTTTCAAGAACATCCATCTATTTTGACTTATATTATTGAAATATTTGAATAATTCTCTTTGTGCACCTTGAATATTCAAATCAATATCCTCCACATTATTATCAATTCTTTGTATGACTTCACTTTGTTCATTAACCATAGTGGCCAATTGTTGAAACAAGTTTCCCACTTCATTAATGGTACTTTCAATAGTCTCCACTGCTGAATTACGCTCTTGTAAATATTGTGATGATTGTTCTTCTAATAATTGTAATTGTTGATCCTGAGGTAGTGATAATAATGCAGATGACTCTCCTCCTCCATTTGAATTTTCCATCAAAAATGGATTATCTGATGCCATCATGGCAGCAGAGCCTGAGTTTTGTTGTTGTTGTTGTAATGTAGAGAAGAATTTCTCCTTTCTTGATTTGTTTTCTAATTCAGTCTTTTGTCTAGTTTCTAGAACTTCTTTAAAATTCCCACTGACGTTTTTCATCTTGGTATTCAACAACTGAACAATGTTTTTGGAGTTTGTGTTTAGTTCTTCATTTGATGATTCGTTACCTGTTTTCAAATATTCCTGTAAACTTTTCAAATTCTTTTCAATCTTGACAATATCTTGCTTTATAACATATGTCAACTCGGATATCTCAATAGGTTTATCATCAAATAAAGGCTTCTTCTTGGCCAAAAGGGCAAGTTTCCCCAATAGATCTGATGTGTGTGATATGTCCTTGGCGATCTTGGAGGCTCTTGACTGAAACTCTGATCTTTTAACATTAGCAGGCTTATTGTTTTGCTGGCTATTCGAATGGGTTTTATTTAGTCGTTTATTGACCGTTGTAACGCACTGCTGGAACTCAAGCGTACGGTTTCTTATGTCCTGTGGCTGGTTAGGTAGATATGATGCCATTTTAAACGATTTCTCTCTGTATTTCTCCCTGAAAGATGTACAAACTGCTACACAATCAGACACAAAACGTCAAAAGGTCTTGATAATGTCTTCGTGTTTGGATTTCTTGAAGCATCTGCGAACTCCGACCCGCACAGGTCACGCCTCTATCATGTGACCTAGTCCCGGAACTCACACTATGGGAAAATTTCTTATATGTAGGCCCAAAAAAAAAATTTGAAGCTGGAAGCTCATCTCAGGCCATAAATTATAGAGTCGTTGTTCTTTGAAGAGAGAGAATTTTGATACTGTTCAGTGGGTAATAAATTCAGTCAATCAGCCATGTCCAAGAGATTGAACGAGAACGAGGAGTCGAGCCCTGCCAGAAACACAGCTGCCAAAGCTGATGCAAATTCTGTCCCAACCTCAGGAAAGATAGAAGCAGTTGAGGGAGATGTCGATATGGGTGAATTTGAAGATCCATATAGTGATGAGTTTGAAAGTGATGAAGAAATTGTCGAAATCGATTCAAACGACGAAGGTGAAGAAGATGCCGAAGCCACCATCAAAAAAGATCAAGCCGAGGAAACTAAAGAATCAACCATATATCTACCACATAAATCTAAACCATTAGGTCCAGATGAAGTTTTGGAAGCTGATCCATCAGTTTATGATATGTTGCACAATGTTAACTTACCATGGCCTTGTCTGACTCTAGATGTTCTCCCAGATCATTTAGGTGATGAAAGAAGAAATTTCCCAGCTTCAGTATACGTTACCACTGCTACTCAAGCGCAAAAAAAGAAAGATAACGAACTATTAGTTTTGAAATTAAGTCAATTATCCAAGACTTTAGTTAAAGAAGATGAGAATGATGATGAAGAAAACGAAGATGAAGAATATGAAGGTGATCCAATTATGGAAAGTGAAAACATCCCATTACATGATACAACAAATAGAATTAGAGTTTCACCACATTCAGCATCGACTGGTGAATATTTCACAGCTACCTCAAGTGAAAATGGAGAAGTTTACATCTATGATTTAAGCTCTCAATATAAAGCTTTCGATCAACCAGGTTATACAATCCCAAAGAACTCCAAGAGACCAATACATACAATTAAAAATCATGGTAATGTTGAAGGTTATGGGTTAGACTGGTCACCATTGATCAAAACTGGTAGTTTACTTTCTGGTGACTGTTCAGGTAGAGTGTTTTTAACAAATAGAACAAGTTCAAATTGGGTCACTGATAAAACTCCATTCACTGTGAGTAATAATGAATCTATTGAAGATATACAGTGGTCAAAAGCTGAACAAACAGTCTTTGCCACGGCTGGTACGGATGGTTATATAAGAATTTGGGATACCAGATCTAAAAAGCATAAACCAGCCATTTCCGTTGTTGGTTCTCAAACTGATATCAATGTTATTTCATGGTCTGAAAAAATCAACTATCTATTAGCTAGTGGTGATGATGATGGTAAATGGGGGATTTGGGATTTACGTAATTTTAAACCAGGTACTCAACCTTCACCAGTTGCTCAATATGATTTCCATAAAAGTGCAATCACTTCAATCAGTTTCAATCCATTAGATGAATCAATCATCGCTGTTAGTTCCGAAGATAATACAGTCACTTTATGGGATTTATCAGTGGAAGCTGATGATGAAGAAATCAAACAACAAAGATCAGACGTTAAAGAATTGGAAGGCATCCCACCACAATTGTTATTCGTCCATTGGCAAAAGGATGTTAAAGATGTTAAATGGCATAAGCAAATCCCAGGTGCTTTGGTCAGTACCGGTACTGATGGGTTGAACGTTTGGAAAACAATCAGTGTGTAATTTGATCCTCATGTGTTTGAATATGTGCTATTTTGTATAATTTTCCGTTTTGTTTTGGTGGTATGAATAATATCCAGTCATAAATGCATGAGCTTATTTCATATTTGGTTTTGAACATTAATTCATTCTTCAGAAGTGTAGTATCGGTCCTCATTCACCAAAAGAATTTCATCCTTTTCTGCGAAATATTCATAATAGGCACACATGAGTAACAACGCACCTTGTAAAATAGCCCCTGTTAAGTACGGTAGCCAACTACTCCAATTCGAGCCCGGCTTCAAAATCAAAGTTGCAGTCCAAATAAATCCACCAGGGGTTTGCACGCACATCATTGGAAGTGACAAAGAGCCAGCTCTTTTTAACTGCAAAGTAGTTTTCAATTGTGGTAAGTATTGAATCACAGCAACGACTGTGGAGAAAATACCCAAAACCTCGGCATAGTTCAATAACAGTTTAGTAGAAAACGATGCTTTGGCAATGATCAAACTTATAACAATCAGTGCAGTGAAAAGCAAAATTTGTCTCCAAACAGACAGCACTTTCAAGTACTCGTCATATTCTATTGGGGTCCTTGTGAATAAAACACAAAGAAACACCACCAAAAGCGTGGAAATAGTTTGTAACCCAACCTGGATTAAAGATATTTGTGAATTGACACATTCGAATTTAGTGATCTCTAAACAACAGGGTAGCGAGATATATGACAATAGGATCAAGTTTGAAGTGGCAGCAATACCTGATAATGAGGAGAGTAATAGGAAAACTGGCGATAAGCCAACAGACGATCTGGTCTCAATGATCTTATAATGTTGAGGTAAATAACTGCCAACGATTCCAACAGATATGATGATAGAAACGATGAAGGCAGATTTTAGTGGATTTTCGTAGATGGAACATTCCAAGGATTCAGTCATCTTATCTCCTTTTGAGATTGCCTTTCTATAGTGTTTGGTTGACCCTCTTGATGTTGTTCAGCTCTTGTGTCTTGGGCTCGCCATCGGAATTTATACATCAATTTATCATTCGGCTTATCGCGCTTTGAAGGGAAGAGATATTATCTTAAAGAACAGGAAATGTCCTTACTTCTGGACTTTTTTCAAGTTCCCTTCATCTCAATTCCTAATCAACTCACAGTTTTGCTACAAAACTGGCTCAGCTTTTCGAAATAAGTTCCAGTAAAGTCTTAAATTGAGCTCCGGTACTTTATATGGCAATATTGCGCCTTTATAAATACACAACTTACTCTTTGGTATTCTTGATCAATCTACGAGCTGACCAATTGTGTAGTGTGCCACGCTTAAGTAAATAATCTTCTTAAGAGTATGGAGCTATGAACTATAGGCCTGTCAGAAACTGGTAGCACTATTAAATTAAAACATTAACTACTTCATTTAAATAATGGATTCAAATATCAGAAGTATTTTAGACTATAATTCAATCTACCATAATATCTCGGTCGATTGTATAAAGTTTTACAAGTCTTCTCTATTTATTTTCGTCAACTAATTTGACCGAACTCAGCTCAAAATCAGAGGTTTCGGAACCCTCATCCTCCCCCTTCAAACCTTGTGAGTAATCGACTCTCCAAATAATGGCTAAAGCCATCAATATTGTTGGGACAATGAAAAGTGATGAATTTTTCAAAAAGGATAGCGGTAATGAGTATCTAGAGGAGGCTTCTAGGCTCGAGAGGACAACTTCCTCCATGTTATTGAGCAGATCAGGGCCATACTTTTCACTAAGGGACTTGCCTTGATTAAACGAAAGAATAATAGAGGTGAAAGTGGAAATAGAAGTCAAAAACACTGGGATGTAGATAAAGGCTTTTCTGAATTTCACATATTGATTCTTAGTATTCAAGTTTTTGGTATTTTTGATAGTTTGCTTGGAAATTTTGAAAAGTGAACTCCAAATGGCAATATAAGAAGCTGTTGAAGCAATCAATAGAGGCGCTGTTTGATTTGGTAAATACACTGGGTAAATCCTGGACAGGTTATAAATGAGTGCAGCAACTGAGAAAAGGGTGAATCCTTTGAGCCCTGCATCTTTACAACATCCTTTGCTCAAATAATGAAACTGGTAAATGTATTGCATTTCACACTGAATTGCAAATATTTTCATAACATGTCCAACAGAGAACTTGATACCGAAAATTTCCAAAAATGACTGACCATTGTCAGCGTACAACTCAAGATAGCTGAAAATTTGATTGAAGTAAAGGGCAGCAGCAATGAATACCAACGATGCTTGGGCAGGAGAGAGATAATCTTGTTTCATCGACCTACGTGCTAGGTAAAAGCACAAGATTATGAGTATAACACTGGAAGCATCAACTAATGTTTGTAAAACCTGAAATTTCCCAAATTGTTCCAAGCTCAAATAGCCATAAGATTGTTTGAATTGCAAACGTAATTGAGGTGTAGGAGTTGCATGATACCCAACAGCACAGAAAAATCCAGCATTCTTGATATCATAGGTTAAAGAGTCACCTTTTCTAACAATAGTATTGATTATTTTGTCTTCGATTTTTTCCGGTTCGTTTATTTTTAATGTGAACCCTTGACCGTCGGTACAATCACCACTTTCAACCAATTTTTCAGAACATAAGTGGAACTTTTCTTCATTATCGAACAAGTCGTAAGTTTCTTCGAATAAGAGTGGGATGTTCGAGTGTTGACTGTCTTTCAAACGGAAAACAAGAACATTGGTGTCTTCTTTAACGTTGGTGATTTCTAAAGATGGTTGGTTGGATCCTAATTCAAGATCACCAATGGCATTACAAAACTTGAAAGTTTGTTGGGCTGCCACGGAGGAAAGCCCAGTCAAGAAAACGAGCAATGGAAGTTTCATTGTTCCCCTGAAGCTGTTACAATGTACTGATACCAAAAAATGAAAGAAGAGAAGAGTTTCGTATCTGAGTGGAAATCGGTACATACATATACTCGCACTCTGGTGCAACCTGTTGATTGGCTAATGCATACATTAGGGATTGAGGCAGCCCTCCGCCGCCAATTTCGGCACACTTTTGTTCTTCAAGTAGAACTAGAGATCCATATAATTTGGATGAACAGCTGACAGTTGAGCACTTCAGAGCCCGCTTAGATCCATGTCATATTGTACCATTACACCTCGATCTTGTTTTACGCTAATTTTGGCAAATCCTATTCATTGATCCCGAGCTCGAAAAACATTCCGTTTTGGTATACGCTATAGTCACCATAGACTGGACCTTAGAAACTTGTGGCTAAATTGAAGCGAATCCGTGCTATACAATTATGCTCGTTTAGTACAACCTTAGGGCGACCTTACCGCTTGGGTTTTTGCGATGTTGGTATATAGTCAATTAAGTATGAGTATAATTTATGACGTCGCAATTCCCGAGCTTAATTTTCGAGTTATCTATTGATCTATAGCTTTACATATTATTTTGTAATTGCTGTTAAATTTTAGAAGCACACTAGCTCGTATATGTCCTGGTGCATTTAATAATAAAAATCGAAGTTGACCACATGCTATAGACAGTTAACTGATTTTTATACTTTTTTTATGAAGAAGTACATGTACTATTTATCGTAGCTTATATAATTTTAAATGTGTGTCATATTGGATGTAGGCCAATTTCAATTCCTTCTTTATAATCAGAATATATTTGATGATCATATGTGCTTCTGAGCTCTAGATTTGACTCACATTCCTTTCATTATGTTCTTAGCCCAATCTGGAGCTTACTGTGTCATATGTAGAGTGATTCTGTGTTATTTTGACCGGCATCTTTGGTCTTGAAAGAAAAAAAAGGAAAGTGGTATATAATTATATAGAAGACGCACAGAAGAGAATAAGCAGAGAATCGAATGAAGTCAAGATTGTTATATATATATGCATGTGCGCTACAAAGAGCCAATAATATAAGCCGCTAATCTATATTAGAATTCCCCCGATAGGTATTGTATATTTAAAATTTAAAATTTTCAATTTTCAATTAATTCCAAAAAAATTAATTTAGAAGCAATTAAACATCAGTGTTTTCCATACAACGAGCTCATATAATAGCAATTACAGCATATGTTTAAATCAAACCTTTCAAGGTACAAAAGCCAGTCAAATATATAACTACAACTACAACTACAACTATACCAGCAGTGTGTCTTTACCGCCCTTTGCAGTGCGATGAGATGACCCGGAGATGACATACGCCTATTTTTTTAAGATTTTCCGCTGGGCGGTTATAATTCAGTATGTCAAGCAAGATTCACAGGTGAAAATTCAGTATTTTGGTATTTTATACCCAAAGAATCATTACTTCAAACAATACAGTAAAAACCACCATGGTGTTGAGCTCTCTCCTCAGTAGAAACACAAGGGCCTTCAGCAGGCGCTGGAGATACTACACAACTTTGTCCGGATTGAAACTGTCCAAAACCGTGAGAAATGATGCATCAAGAAAGGTTGAACAGATCAAACTGTCGTATCCAAATTTCAAGCCAACTTTGAAGATCTTACAAGTTGGTGCTAGACCGGACTCCACGACCTATGTCAACATGA